>PISX010002362.1:0-162945 GCA_004024625.1 Mellivora capensis | reverse complement strand
GAGCAGAGAGCCCGATGAGGGGCTCGATCCCAGGACCCTGGGACCATGACCTGAGCTGAAGGCAGAGGCTTTAACCCACTGAGCCACCCAGGCGCCCCTATATGTGTAACTTGATAAGCAACATGACCTTGGTGAGAAGATAATTGTTACATGCCCAAGCTTGCTGTAAATACTTCATTAATCATCTCAACATCCCTGTAATGGGCCAGTTCCATTACTAACTTCATTTTATAGCAGCTTTAACCCGTATCATACATCTTAGGGGAATGTGTGATTTCTCTTAGGCTTTGGAAAATATTTAGAGTATCTCAAGATCCCTATTTCTGGTTTGAGGGCAAATAGGGAGCCCTCGGTTGGGAAAAGCTTATCTGATTCTAAACCCTCATTTTTACTAATTAGAGTCCCAGTGGCTCTGAAATTCAAATGAGACCACGCCTTTGCTGCTCATTCCTGTGTTGTGCTAGCAGCGCAGCCATACAAGTGCAGCTGGGGCTTTGTCCACTGATTGGGGAGTGCTGCTGCTATGGGTTCATCCCACCTTCCACCTTCACCGGCTGGCTAGGGACTGCCCTCATGATTGGGCTGCTCCTGCTAGTCCTTTGTGTGGTGAGCCAGAGGAGCTGGACCTTTTGAATCCCAAACTGCCGAGAGAGGATAGGGCTCCCCTGGCCTTTAATTAAGAATATTTTTGCTTTTTAGGGGGAGGAGAGGGAGGGCACAGACCCAGCAAGAGGGCCTCTTTCCCTTCAGGGATCAGAGACCAGAGGTAATGGGTCTTTGCTCAATGGTTTTCCCTTAGTACAACAGGAAAAATAGCCATCGCTATTTACCATTTGAGTCGAATAGACACCCTACCTTTTTTATTTATTTTATTTATTTTATTTATTTAAAGATTTTATTTATTTATTTGGGGCGCCTGGGTGGCTCAGTGGGTTAAAGCCTCTGCTTTCGGCTCAGGTCATGATCCCAGGGTCCTGGGATCGAGCCCCACATCGGACTCTCTGCTCCGCGGAGAGCCTGCTTCCTCCTCTCTCTCTCCCTGCCTCTCTTGCCTACTTGTAATCTTTGTCTGTGAAATAAATAAATAAAATCTTTAAAAAAAAAGATTTTATTTATTTATTTGACAGACACAGCAAGAGAGGGGACACAAACAGGGGGAGTGGGAGACGGAAAAGCAGGCTTCCTGCTTCGCAGGTAGCCTGATGTGGGCCTTGATCCCAGGACCCTGGGATCATGACCTGAGCCAAAGGTAGACGCTTAACGACTGAGCCACTCAGGCTCCCCAAGACACCCTACCTTTTAAGTCACTTTATAGATAATTTACATAAGGAAGAATAAAGGGAAAGTAGAAAACCATTTTATGAATTTTACAAGTATTCAAACAAGTATTTAAAATTACTAAAATTTACTAAAAATAAAAAAATAAAAAAATAAAATTACTAAAATTTGGGGACACCTGGGTGGCTCAGTCTGTGAAGCGACTGCCTTTGGCTCAGGTCATGATCCCAGGGTTTTGGGATCGAGGCCCACATCAGGCTACCTGCTCAGCAGGGAGCCTGCTTCTCCCTCTCCTGCTCCCCCTGCTTGTGGCACTTTCTCTGTGTCAAATAAATAAATAAAATCTTAAAAAAATACTAAAATTTTAGCAAGCAGTAATAGCACCATTCTGAATATATTAAAAATCATTGAATTATACCCTCCAAATGGGTGTATTTGAATTATACCCTCCAAATGGGTGGGTTTTATGGGATGTGAATTTTATCTCAATAGAACTGTCATTCATATAGTCATGAAAATAAATACTTGTGTATATAATTCATATATATACATATATATATATATATATATATATATATGAATTAAAACAGCAAGCAGTTTCATATTTTCCTTGCCTGGAAGACATATATGCCTCCAAAGCACACCATCCCTTGAATGCAGTTAAATGCTCATCAGCCACCATGTGTGAAGCTGGCATGTATGCATCTTATAACTACTGATCCCAGATTCCAAATATATCTCTAGTAGGCTCTAGCTTACTGCTTCTGGGTTTTTGGTTTTGTTTATTTTTGCACTTGCATTGTCAACATGGAATACTTTAAAATTTTTTGATGGCTCATAATGTTGAAGAGAGGACAGTCATTTCCTTTGCTCCATAATTTTAAAACATTTTTAATTTTTGGTGTATAAGGATCAATTTGAATGACCAATCTAATGAATTTTTAAAAATATCTACAGTATCTGTTTCCCTACAGTCACCTTACAGCTGCCTCAGCATGTAACAAACTATATCAAGTAAATTTGGGGGCATAGGCATCCTAAAAGATGAATACTATACAAAACAGGATGGTACAGGGCTTCGTCAAAAGATATTATATGGGGGCGCCTGGGTGGCTCAGTGGGTTAAGCCTCTGCCTTCGGCTCAGGTCATGATCTCAGGGTCCTGGGATCGAGCCCTGCATTGGGCTCTCTGCTCAGCAGGGAGCCTGCTTCCTCCTCTCTCTCTGCCTTCTTCTCTGCCTACTTGTGATCTCCGTCTGTCAAATAAATAAAATCTTAAAAAAAAATTCACGCAGGAAAGATTTTGTTTATATGAGCAATTTTCCCATCCTTAGAGACTAGAGGACTACCATGTGTCTTCTGCATTCATTTTCTGATTTTCATTTTCTGATTTCATTCATTTTCTGATTAAGTGTGAAAGATCCTCTGTCCATTTGCTTCTCTTTTGTCATTATGGGTGGAAAATGAAAAACCCTGAGTTCTTAGCCAACGTCTCTGACTTCTTGTACCTTCTTGAAAGATGATCTGTAGTACTTAAGGGAAATTCAGTGTGGAAACTAAAGGACGATGTGATGGCAATACCATCCTTCCATTTTATCATCGTGATCTTGTTTGGTAATCACTGATGAGTAACATGAAATAATTTGTAGGATGATGAAATAGCAAAGCTTTTCAAAATACAGGAAAAATAAATTCATCATGATCTCATAATGTATTTTAGATTTATAAAAGAATCTAATGAATCCATATGAGTTTTATGTCTTTGGAAGGTAAATAAATTTCTCATTGTTTTTTAGAAGCCCACTAAGAATAACAGTCATAAAATATCAATCCTTACAGATAAAACTTTTTTGTGTTAAGATTTTATTTATTTATTTGACAGACAGAGATCACAAGTAGGCAGAGAGGCAGGCAGGGAGAGAGGAGGAAGCAGGCAGGACCCCAAGACCATGACCTGAGCCGAAAGCAGAGGCTTTAACCCACTGAGCCATCCAGGCGCCCCACAAATAGAACTTCTTAAAAATGAAACTCAAAAGCTAAATTTGGGTCCAGTGGCTTCTGATGGCATACAGAGAGTTAAGGGTGTTCTCAGCTGGGGAGAGTATGGCAAACCCCTGTGGCTAAGGAGTCATATACTCAGAACTTGTGGTCTGGTTTCTGTTGTGTAGTGACGGTCCCTCTCATTCAGCAGGCAGCCCAGTTGGGGGGAGGAGCAGTGGGCTAGAAGCCAGGGAGGCCCTCCATATATGGTCTTGGTCAAACCCACAATCCTAGGAAATTAGGACACATGGGTGTGTACCTTTGTATTGTGTTCTGTGAGCCTCACTCACCAGGGAGATGAACCATGTCTCCCCCTCATCCAGCTGGAGGCCCCTAAGGGCAGGGACCAAATCACATGAGGGTGGGATTTCTCAGGGTGGAGATGATGTACAGTAGTCCCCTGACCCCTTTACCCGTGGCTTCACTTTCTGCAATTTCAGTTACCTGAGATCAACCGCATTCTGGAAGCAGACGATCCTCCTTGTGACTTAGGTCAGATCAGTAGCAGCCTAATGCTACATCATGGTGTCTGTGTCATTCACCTCATTTCATCTCATCCTGTAGGCATTTTATCAACTCACATCATTGCAAGAAGGGTAAGTATAGTACGAAAAGGTATTTTGAGGGAGCCTCAAAATTCACATTCACATAACTTTTATTATAGTATGTTATAATTTTTATAATTATTTTAATCTATTATTACCATGCCTAATTTATAAATTAAACTTTATCCTATGTATGTATGTGTATATAGGAAAAACTGTGTGTGCAGGGTTTGCTACCGTCTGTGATTTCAGGCATATGCTGGGGTTCTTGGGATATATCCCCCACAGATAAGGGAGGACTGCCAATTTTCTACTTCTAAATAACTCATATGCCACCCTCAACACTGTTTTCTCAGATTAGCTTTCTCAGATCAGCCGAGCCTTGGTGAGGCCGCATGGAGAGACCAGGCTTTGGAGGTAGCTGGACCCAGGGTGGAATCCTGGCTCTGCCACCACTCACCAGACCAGTGACGTTAGTAGGCAAATCACTTCACAACTCTGAGTCTCTGTTTCCTCATTGGTAAGTGGAGCAATAGTACCTACCTTACCTACCTTCTATAAAATAGAAATCCAGGAAACTGGTATAGCATACTGAGGTGGGGGTGAGGTGGGCTCCTGTTCCGGACATTGGGGGATAGAGAAATCAAGCTGACACCTTTCCTGCCTCAAGAAGCATTCTTTTTTTTTTTTTTTTAAGATTTTTATTTATTTATTTGTCAGAGTGAGCGAGCACAGGCAGACAGAGTGGCAGACAGAGGCAGAGGGAGAAGCAGGCTCCCCGCCGAGCAAGGAGCCCGATGTGGGATTCGATCCCAGGATGCTGGGATCATGACCTGAGCCGAAGGCAGCCGCTTAACCAACTGAGCCACCCAGGCGTCCCCTCAAGAAGCATTCTATGGGTATGTCAGGGAAGACTAGAGATGTCATATATAAAGGCCTGGCCATATGCCTGGTGGGAAAAGGGACAGATAGATAAGGAAGGGCATAAGGAGAAAGTACTCACCTTTGGAGTGGAGGGTGTTAGATCTGCCCAGGCAGAGAGAATAGGAAATGGCATTGGTACTTGGATGGGAGAGCACGAATGGTCATTGTTGGGGAAATGGGATGGTCTACTTGGCATACAGGAAGTGCCCAGCCCAGGTGAGGTGCCCACGTTCTCAAATCTTACCCTGAATTTGCCCCTGCCTTTTCCATTCAGGCTTTTGTTTAGGTGGTCAAACAATACAGCACCTTTTTTGCTTTGTCTTGGGCGTTATCCCTGCAGTGGGGATAGGCAGGCTCTGAGGGTCTGGGCCTCCCCACCACACCCCTCCCCTCCTCTGCCCTCCCCTCTGCCATTATCAGCTGTGTCCAGATGGTCACAGGCTCCCTAATCTGAGATAATCAGAGGGTAGCAGCTCAGCTGGGACCCAGGCCTTTGTGCTGGGCTGTGATGGGCCAGCCCCAGCTGGAGAGACCCCACAGATAGAGCCCTGGGGCTTCGGAAGACAGGGAGGGGCATGGGGTTGGCCCTGTGCTAGAAGGGATGCAAGGAGCAGATGATTGCTCTTCAAAAGGCGGTCTGAGTGCGCATGATGGCAAGCTGCAGATGGGACCTGGCCAGCTCCCCTGGGCCTCAGAAACACAGGCATAGGACCTGAACCTGCTGGGTCTCTGCCTCACAGAATATGTGACATCTTTTGTCCCCTCTTTCCTCTGAGCCCATCTCTCCTCCTCTGGCAGTTTTATGTTGCTGCCCATGGAGCCTCAGGCCACCCAGGTGCTTATGATGGCATGAGGGGCGTGGGCCCCCTCGTGATGTTGGGGCTCTCACAGGTCCAGGTGCAGAGCTGGGACGGCTGGGTTCTCAGGCCTGGGGCTCTGGTTCCTACTACTGTAGGCCTGCAGTTGCTGTGAGCCTTGGCCTCAGGGCTGCTCAGTGTCCCACAACAGTTTTCTGTTTTGTTTCTGCTTCTTTGAGGAGGTGGGGAGCCCTACATTGGCCCTGTCTTCTAGCAGCGAGACTGGCTTGTAATCCCTTTTTTAAAAGCTTTGTCCTAGAGTCTGAAACCCAGAGCTGAAGCTTCTCCCTTCCTCATGGTTTTATAATTCCATTGTTTCTGGTTCTTGGACATGTTTGCTCACTTATAAGCCTAAGCCTCTATCTTTTCAGTTGTTTGACTTTTAATTTTATCTGTTATCAGTTAGTGTTTGAATTGGAGAGGGTGGTTTAGAAAGAGAAACATCCTGACTAGAAGTGCTTCATGGATTCTGAAGCTTCATGAAATCTTATGAGTTATGGACTCTGCCAGTTACTAAGTATATGATCTTGGGCAAGTCTCCTCATCTCTTAAGGCAGTTAGTTCCTTTTCTGTAAAATACAAATCTTAATAATTAGCTCATTCAAAGTTTTAAAAAATGCCAGTAACCTAATTTAAGGATAGTGATTACCTCTGGGAGGAATGTGGGAAGGAATGGGTTTGGGAATGGAAGTATCTACAAAGGCATTTGTAACAATCTCTTTTTTTCTTTTTTTTTTTGAAAAATATTTTATTTTATTTATTTGACAGAGATCACAAGTAGGCAGAGAAGCAGGCAGAGAGAGAGGAGGAAGCAGGCTCCCCGCCGAGCAGAGAGCCTGATGCGGGGCTCGATCCCAGGACCCTAGGATCACAACCCGAGCCGAAGGCAGAGGCCTCAACCCACTAAGCCACCTAGGCACCCCTCTTTCTTTCTTAAAAAGATTTTATTTGACAGAGATCACAAGTAAGCAGAGCAACAGGCAGAGAGAGAGGGGGAAGCAGGCTCCATGCTGAGCAGAGAGCCCAATGCAGGGCTCGATCCCAGGACCCTGAGATCGTGACCTGAGCGAAAGGCAGAGGCTTAACCCACTGAGCCACTCAGGTGCCTTTTTTTTTTTTTTTTACTTTCTTTCACCCAGCCGCCCCATCCCTCCCACCTTCCTCCCCTCCAGCAACCCTCAGGTTTGTTTCCTGAAATTAAGAGTCTCTTACGGTTTGTCTCCCTCTCTGGTTTCGTCGTTTCATTTCTCCCTCCTTACCCTTATGATCCTCTGTCTTGTTTCTCAAATTCCTCTTATCAATGGGATCATATAATTGTCTTTCTCTAACTTATTTTGCTTGGCATAATAACCTCTAGTTCAATCCACATCGTTGCAAATGGCAAGATTTCAATTTTTTTAAAGATTTTATTTATTTATTTGACAGGCAGAGATCACAAGTAAGCAGAGAGGCAGGCAGAGAGAGAAGAAGGGAAGCAGACTCCCTGCTTTGCAGAGAGCCCGATGCAGGGCTTGATCCCAGGATCCTGGGATCATGACCTGAGCCGAAGGCAGAGGCTTTAACCCACTGAGCCACCCAGGTGCCCCAAGATTTCATTTTTTGATGGCTGCATAATATTCCATTGTGTGTGTGTGTATACCCATCTTCTTTATCCATTCTTCTGTTGATGGACATCTAGGCTCCTTCCATAGTTTGGCTATTGTGGACTATAAAAATCTATTTCTTAAGCTAGATGGTAGAAACACAGATATATATTTTATTGCAATTCTTAAACTGTACAAAAATATATATATATACTTTTTATGCATGAAATATTTAATAATTTTAAAAACATGTCCACACTGCCATTTTGAAGGTAAATGAGGTAACATATGAGGGTGCTTTGTAAAGAGTCAAAGCAGGGAGCAGATACTGGGCATTACTTTTCCACACAAAGCAGGCTTGAGCTGGAACATAGGCCCAACCTTTGGAGGAGGTTTTATTTCTACAAGAAAAGGGGGCAGTAAATTAAGGATTATTTACATGGAGGTGCCATGAGGGGAGCAGTGGTGAGCCTGCTTCCTGGCTCAGGATTTTCGAGTCTGAGTCACCTGCCCAGGCTCTGAATGATGGTGATACATCCATGGGAGCTGGTGCAGCGTTGTAGGGATGGCTGGGCTTCTACCTGCCCATTGCTGGGGTCAAAGGTGAAGACCTTGTCGGTGCTGTCTCCGAGATCATCCCGCCCACCAAGGATGTGGACCTTCCCGTTACACACAGTCACACCACAGCTCTCCTGGATAGACAAACAGAAAGATAATCAGCTATGGGGTCCAGTGTGGGGCTCCCTCTATCCCTAACAGGGCAGGCCAGACAATAAAACCTTGAGCCACAGAATACGAGCAGGCAGTCTGCATGGCAGAAAGGCAGGAACTAGGTGGATCTGAGGTCAATTTCTGGTATAACCCTTACTAAATGGCCTTAGACAAGTCACTTAAGCTCTCTAGCCCTCAGTTTCCTCCCCTGCAAATAAGAATAATCGTATCTTCTTCATAAGGTTGCCATAACAGTGAATGGTATTAAGCATGTGAAGCATTTGACATAGTACCAGGAAGACAGTAAGCCCTCTAGGAGCAGTGACAGCCATCGCCACCACCGCCACCACTACTGCCCTGTGATCTCAGACTCAGAGAAGCCAGAAATCTCAAGCTCGTAGAATCACTGAAGGTCAGAACTGTCAGGGACCACCAATCCAACCATACCCCTGTGTAGTCTCTTTGGAGTTTCGGGGAAGGGGGCAAGAGGTGGGGGAGGCCAGGAATGCAGAGGCCAGAGCCTCCAGGGCCGGGACCTCCCTGCTCTGATATAACTAGGGCAGGGGAACTCACCAAGTCTCTTCTCTACCTTGACCTCCCTGCAACAGGCTCCCAGCTGGTGGCCTTCAGGACAAGAGACTACAGGGTCATTTAGACCAAGACCCTCATCCAAGGCTAAAGCACTTGGAACTGGGGTTCCATGCTCTACCTTAGCATGGCTTACCTGGCAGCCTTGGGCAAGGCCTCAGTCTCTCCAAGGCTGGTCTCTTCATCTGTGGAACACAAGGCTGATCATCCTAATGAGGACAAAGCTAAGAAACTATGTCTCTTTGCCTAGCATGGAGTCAGACAGACTCACAACCTCTGAATTCCACATTCTTAGACCCAGGACTTTGCTCTCCTGAATGGAACCAATACTAAGGCTGTTCCCGGGAGCCTCTACTTACCACAGGGCTGGGGAGGACAGCTGCCTCCCCCCAGACATCTGTGCCAGGGTCATAGGTGAAGATTTTGCTCATGAGGCCCCCCACCACATAGATGGTGCCCTCAAGGGAGACAGCCTCGAGACACCGCTGTGAGAAAGGTGCTGGAGATCGCAGGCTCCACCGGTCCTCCTTGGGGTCAAAGCACTGCACCTGAGGGGCAGGAGGGGCTGTAGTGAACCCTCACCACCTCCCCCCCCCACAGCTGTCCTGCTGTGCAATCCTCCCACCTCCCAAGCAAGGGGACTCATTCAGCACGTTTGCTTCTGTCTACCAGATCTGAGCTAGCATATGAGGGTGAAGGGGAGGGCAGAGGAGGCCCACCATCCCTGCCCTCAAGAGTGCTCAGTCTGGTTCTACATTCTGGCCCCCGCCCTGGACTCCTTTTGTCTAAGCCTCCTTATCTTTCAGGGTCCAGAAAAGGTCTGCATCCCAGGAGGTGGGAGTACCATATGCACTAGTGCTATAGAAGGTCCTCAGAGAGCAGGCCCAGCCTAGAGAGATGCATTTCTTATTGCATACACTGTCAGCCCTCTTCTCTCCCCCTGGTGCTCTGAGCTCATGACAAGATTCCAGCTGGGATGTCTTGCAGCCCCCATTCCTACAGCTGTCCACAGGCTTCCCAGGCCCACCACTATTCACACCTTCCAGAGTTTCTGAAGCCTTCTACTACCTGCATGTTCATCTTTATTCTGTTTCCTCACTTGTTTTCTTGGAGACTCCTGGAATAGCCTATCAGCACTGCACCAAAGGGCAGTTCCCCCAGTCAGCCCCAGGAAGGGGTGTGTGTGTCGGGGGTGGGGGGGTCAGTGGGAGGGGTGTGGAATAAGGAGGGATGAGGGATCCTAGTTAGGGAAAGATTCAAATCCCAGGACCACAGACTTGTGAGGCCATCAGGGGAGGGAGGAAGCTGCTATGAAGATTAATTTTCATTCACAGAAAGCCTAAATATCCAGGAACAGAAAATTTGGTTGCTAGACTATGGTTCATCCACTCCATAGTCTATTACACATTGAAATGATGGCTGTGAAGAGTTTCTAAGCATGTGGAAAATGCTTACATTTAAATGAGAATAAAAAACAGAATGCAAAATTTACTAACAGTAAGAACACACAACTAAAAGAAACACAAAAGTAGATTCAGAAGAAGCCTGAAAGGCAGTGCACCAAAATATTAATAGTAGTTATCCTTTGGTGATAGGCTCATGGGTGATTTTTTTTCTATTTCTCTGTGCTTTCTCAGTTTTCAATAGTGTGTGTGGGTTTTTTTGGTTTGTTTTGAATGAAGGAAAAACATTTTAATTGATCCCACCTTTGCCCTAACTTAATTTTTAAAATCTATGAAACCCATATGGCACCAGCTCAAATATTCGGGTCTGGACCCACTGTGTGACCTTGGGGTCATGTCTCTGAACTCACTTCCTTGCTGAAACCCAGGGGGTCAACTCCTCGGGGCTGTTGGGAGTGAGAAAACAGACAAGGACATGAAAGTGCCAACACTGCGCCCAGCACACAGCAGGCCTCTGGCACCCTGTCCATGCCCACCTTGTTGGTGCTGACACCATCCTGGCCGGCACCCCCGATCACATAGATCCTGCCCTCGCAGGACACCACTGCCGCTGAACTCACGGCCTCGGGGAGCGGCGCCGCGGCCGCCCAGCTGTTGGAGAAGGGGTCGTAGCGTTCTACACTGTGCAGGCGCCGAAGACCATCGAAGCCACCTACCACGAACAGCTGCAGATGAGGACAAGCAAGGGTGAGATGCTGAAGATGCCTCCCTGAAGGCTCAAGGTCTCTGCGTCTCAGCCCACTGCCTCCACTATGCACGGAGAAACTATCACCGGACCCATAGGAGGTACATCCCAGCACTGCCAGCGCCTGGGCAGCCTCCCTTAATGGGCTTCTTCTATTAACTGGGGGTAATGATATCCGTCTCCGGGATGGGTATTAGACCTGTCAAATATCCAACACCAAGCTGATGCTTAATAATAGCTAATAATTTATTGAGAGTGTATCACCTTACTTAAGTGATCCTAAGAAGCATTTTTATTTTTTGAATTCAGGATGTAGCTTACAAAGATAGATTTTTTCTTTTTAAGTGGTCAGTCAAAATTCACACCTAGTCTGGCCCCACAGCCCACACTTTGACCCCTGACCACTAGGCTGTGCTATTACCGTAATTAGTATTATTAGTAGCATTATCATGTAACTTCGGGCAAGTATCTTTTCTTTTTGGTGCTTGAGATCCCATCTTTCAGAGAGACTGTCTTATAGGATCTTCCCCCAGGAAGTCCATTGATCTGTGCCTTGAGCCACAGGGCAGCAGCTGCTGTGTCCCTACCTGCCCCTGCATGACTGCCATCTTGTGCCTCCACCTGCCCTTGACCAGCGAGGCCACCTTGATCCAGGTGTGCAGAGGGGTGCTAAACATCCACACGTCACGGCTGTTGATGTGGCCTCCTGGGGAAAGAGAAGCAGCTGTTGACTCCAGACCCTCTTGGGGCCAAAAGCACCTCTAAAGACCTAGAAACAAGGGCCCCCAGATCCAAAGGAAGAGTTAAGGGTAGATAGTATACTTTGAACCAATGGTGGGAAGGTGCGAATTAGGACAAGGGGTGCGGAGTTTTAAAGGGAAAGGCCTGAGAGATTTAGGGAGAAGGAGATGATCTTTACTGGGTGCCTTATGGTGGTATGCGAGGCTCTGTACTCTGGGAAGCAAAGAGGGGGCCACTTAGAATTCTGCTGGAGAGAAAAGTAAACAGTGTGCCCAAAACAAGCATTAGCAATGGGCTGGGGGCAGAGGGAAAGCAGAGCCACCTGCACTCGGATGAGAAAAGGTAGAGAGTGATTCAGTAACCCTGCCTCATTTCTGCCCTTACCTTCATGATTTCATGTCTGTTCTCATCCCTTCAGGTGTTAAGATTATTGTACCCAGTTTACAGACAGGAAACTCAGAGGTGGCTTAGAGACCAGGAAGGCCCTGCTGAAGGCCCCATAGCCTTTCACTCTAGTCCTTTCAATAACCAGAACCAGAACTTCTAGACTCCCAAGCTGAGCACTGGTATGCCCTGTGGGGTTAGGCCCTAGAATGCAGACTGTGGACTCTTCCCTATTCCTCCTGGAGTTACTGACCAGCGACTCACCTCTCAGAAGCAGCCTTCCCGGGGACAACCCTGACTGCATCCCTCAGCCTGAGCCCATGACTCAAGCCCCAGCTCTGTTTTTAGCCCTTGCCTCTGTGTATTCCCACCAGCACCCAGCAGAGGCCCTACATGGTGTTCACAGGCCATCTGCAGCCTTGAATAAATTGTCCAGTAATAAGTGTGGCCTGGATGGTCCCTGAGTCCTTTCTGGCTCATTCTGCTGCTCCTTATCCTTCCCAGACACTGATAGCTCCCTACAACAAGTGCAGTCTACCTCAGCCTGGAGTCAAAGCCTCCCTGATCCCACTTGACTCCCTTTCCTGCCTCATCTACAATACCTCCCCTCCTCTCCCAGACGCATTCAACCAGCACTTTGGAGACCTGAGCACCTGGGGTTCCTTTCTTCACATTCCTGTCTTCATGCCTTTGCCTATGCTGTTTCCTCCAGATTTTCAAGGTCCAGCTGAAAAATCTGGTGGTAAAGTGAAGTCTCTGTCTACCCATCTCCAGGGGAACAGGGCCCGTTTTATTCTCTCTCTAGGGCCTGACCTTCAGGGAGGGCACAATCCACTGGTATCAAACCGATCTGTGTTCTTCCTAACTTTAACCACTTTTGAGATAATGGGAAAATTCTTAACCTCCCTGTAAAATGGGGTTGTAGCAGAAATTGAGTAACTTATGTAAGCTGTGTAGCATAATGTTCTGTACACAGTTGGCTAGAGAAAGAGAAGTAATTAATAGTAATACGAATTGAAGTGGACATTGCTGAATGACAGTGGGGGTCCTACCAATGAATGACTGGCCCTGCAGGACTACATACCAGCTCAGCCAACAGCTGTAGGTTATCAGGGAAAATCCCACCCCCACCTCACGGTTGGAGAAAAAGGGAGTGGCATGAATGAGGCAAAGAGCCAATCCTGTGGGGCTCCCTCTGCCGCCCTGCCCTCACCGGAGACATAGACGTCATTGCGGAGAGCACAGGCAGCGAACTCTGAGCGCGTGTAGCCTGGGAGGCTGGGCAGTGGGGTCCAGCGCCGGCTCTCTGGATGGTAGGCGTCGGTGAAGGGCAGCTTCAGGAGCCCCTTGCGGTCGCAACCCCCGATGACCACGATCACTTCAGCTAGGTCCATGAATCTGGTGTGGGGATAAGCCCAATGCCCGTTGACCCACACCCAAGTTTTGGCCCTCTCTCATCTTCTCTTTGACCACACTGTACCATCCTGCTGCTCTTCCATGCCCTTATGCCCCTTTGCACTCCCTGCCCGCCTGTCCCATGCTGGACTCTGCCACTTCCAACCTCCTTCCCTAGTATCGATGGGAAGGCAAGTCACCAATCCTTAACCCCAATCTACTGACATCTAAATTACAGGGAAAGGATCATTACAGAGTCCTTACCTAGAGAAGTCACCTTGTTTAATCCTTATGATAGTTTTATTAGGCAGGGGTTTTCCTCCTTTTGCAGAATGGGAAACTGATGCTCATAGACTTTGGCTTGCCATGAGTCATGGAGTCAATAAGTGAGAGATGGAATTCAAGCCCAGGTTGGCTGCCACTAACCCATTCTCTTTACCCTTTTCTGCCCTTCATCCCCAGCTGCTAATTCTAATGCCTCCCTCCTACTATAACCATTTTCTAGACCCATTCCCTAATCACTAATTCCATTGGACTAGTATACACACCCCTTCAGTAAAACATTCTCCCCTCCCACCAACCAACCCCTCAGACTTCTGACTCCGCCAGAATTTCCAAACCAAGCCACCGGATTCCTATCTTATTCCTTTGACAAATATTGAGCACCTTCTTTGTAGCAGGCCCTGAGCTTAAGTGTTGGAGACACAGTGTGTTAAGACAGAGGCATCCTGTCTTCTATCCCCAGGAGGATGACAGCCTGTCTTGGACTACTCCACCCAAAGTCTGGTCTGGCGTTCCAGGGGTGGGAGCGTAAGTCTCTTTCATTTTTTACCAGGCCCTATTTTTAGGATAAAGGGTATTTCCAATTACGGGACACCCAGCACAAGATCTGCACAGAAGCAGCACTCAGAATTATGGATGGATGGGCAAGAGGAAAGATGTATGCAAGGTGTGAGATCCCTGCCTCTCCCCCACTGGGCTGTGAATTCTCCAAGGGCAGAATTCCTAATACCAAGCCCATGAAATTTGTGCTGAATGAATGAGCAAAGCCCATTCCAGAGGCACTATTAAGTGATTGAATTAAAGGATGCCACAAGTATGAATGGTTGTAGAATCGGGGATGAGGGTGGGTGGAAGGCAAGGGGGCAAGGAGCCGTACCTCCGCGGCCGGGCCCGCAGCGCGCCGCCCTCGTGGCCCAGGATGAAGCAGGCGCGGGCCTCGAGCAGCAGCGGGCGGCACTCGCGGCTAGCCTGCAGCAGCTCGTCCGCCTCCACCTTCTCCAGGAAGTAGGCGGGCGCCAGCAGGGGTAGGCGCACGTGCTCCAGCAGGCGCCGCAGCTGCCCGCGGCGGGCCGGCGCGTCGTGGCGCACCCAGCGCATGGCCGCCTCGAACACGGCCTCCTCCCGCGCCACGCCCAGCGCCGGGTCAGCCAGCAGCGCCGCCACCTCGTCGGGCGTCAGCTCCAGGAAGTCGGCGTGGTGCGCCACTTCGACGAAAGCCTGGCGCAGCACGCGGCCACAGCGCTCGGCCAGCGAGGCAAGCGAGAAGGCGGCGGCCACGCGACGCAGCGCCAGACTGTTGGCGGCGCGCAGACGGCCTTCCAGGAAGCTGGCGCAGGCCTCGCGCAGGCCCGCCACGCCCAGCCGCTCGGCCAGCGCCAGCACGGCCGCCGCCTCGTCCTCAGCGCGCAGCCGCACGCCCGCGCCGTACACATAGTCGAGCACCACTGCCAGCGCCGCTGCCGCGTCCGGCCCCGCCTCCGAGGCCGCGGGCGCCAGGGGCACCACGGCCAGGCTGCGCTCCGGTTGCCCGGCTGCGAACAGGCTGCGGAAGTAGGCGCTACCCGCGCTGAGCGCCGCGCGGTGGCACGGGAAGTCGCGGCCACCGGCGCGCAGCACCACGTCTGTGAGGGTGCCGCTCCGCCTGTACGCGTTGAGAGTCTGTAGAACGCGCTGCGCGTGGCAGGACCCCGTGCACGGCGCCAGGGAGCCGGGCTCCGACTCCTCCAGCATTGGGCCCTCCAGCATCCTGCCAGGTAAAGAACACAAACAGCGTCGGAAATCCGCCTGGGGGGTTGGGAGAGAGGGCCGGAGGCCCTCACCTGTTGGTTCCGTCGTTTGTTCCTTGGTTTACCCAAGCTGGCATGCGTGAGTGTTACGCATGTGCTTTCATTTACGCAGCTGCTCTTCCTTCCATCCCTTCATCTGAGTCCTAATGGCTGCAGTGACCTAGTCCCTGCCTACTAGAGGGCTAGGCCCTGCCTTAGCTATATCACCTCCTTCCTCACCCACTTCCGCCATATTACTCTTTCTGTTCTTCAGACTCGTTAAATTGTCGTCACTATCAGGAGGAGACAGATGGCAAGCTCTCAGATGGGATAATTTGAGGATAGTCTAATGGAACGATTTACAAACACGTAGACAGTGTTTAGGACCTCCCACAAGGGGTAAAGCAGTGCCCGTGGCTGCCAACAGCAGGGAGACTTTAGCTCTCCAAAGTCCGGAATGGGAGGACTGGGAGCTTACAGGAACCTGCACAAAATACCTGTGTAGGAAGGGTCCCCTGACTGGAGCTGCAGAAGGGATTCAGGCTACCCCACAGAGACCTAGTGTGGTGTGGGGAGGAATAACTGCTCCCTCTTGTCACCCTATTCTGTCTCCTGATCCCCTTAGGTGTTCCGCACTGACCAAACCCTGATTTTTAAAAAATTAATTAATTTATATATATATATATATATATATATATATATATATATATTTTATTAGAGAGTGTGTGCCATGAAGGAGCTGGGGGAGGGACAGGGAGAGGGAGAGGGATAAGCAGACTCCCGGCTGAGTGTGGCGCCCAACACTGGGCAGGATCCCAGGATCCCAAGATCATGACCTGAGCTGAAGTCAGACGCTTAACGACCAAGCCACCCAAGTGCACCCAATTATTCTATTTAATATCAGCTTCTTCTACAGTAGGTGCTCAGTTAATATCTGTTTAAGCTTGAGTGAACGTATTAAGCTGGCATGTATTTAGAGCCTTTTCTGTGCCAGGTAATGAGCAGGACAGGCATAGACACTGCTCTCCTGGATCTCACAGCTTGGTGGGGGTCTCATGGGGTACTGTGGTTGCTGATAGAAGGGGCACTAGTCCTTGTTGGAGGGGAGTCAGGGAAGGTAGCCCCTGAGGAGGAATCTTTTCAGACTGAGAAGCATAGGGAGAATAAGCCGGGAGAAGGGAAGGGAGTGCAGGGAGGACATCTCCATTTAGAGAACAATCTTTGCTAAGGCCCAGAGGGAAGGAGGGCGGGAGACTAGAACCCAGGCTGTGAGTGAAGTTAGCCTTCTCTGGTGAGTTCTCTCTGTGTTCTCAAGGAAGCACTGGGCCAAGGGGATAGAAGGAGCTGGCTCTAAGGACTAATCCGGGTTCTATACCTGCCTCTGTCACTGACTCACTGGGCAAGTCAGTCTCCTTCAGTTTCCTCCTCTGAAATGGGATCGCGACACCCACCTCACAGCATTGTTGCGACGTTTGCTTATGAAGTGGAATATGAAAAGTGCTAGGTACATAGCACAGACTCAGCTAACACAAGAGGGAGGGAGCACACCAGGTGTGCTGGCTTTTATGTACATAATTTCGTTTGATCCTCACAACCTTTAGATACCCCCGCCCTTTGTTAAGTTTGTCCTAAGGAAAGAAGCACACAGGAAACTGGCCCTTCAGAGGGGTATTTGTGAAAGCACTCTACAGACTGGGACACGGTACTGGGCTGGTTATGATTTGATCATTATGAATACGCAGTCTCTGCTTGCACACCTCCCGGGACAGGGAGCTCACTTCTTTATGTGGCAACTTACTCTAGGGGAGCACAGCTCGGCCCTCTACCTCTTGCCTCTCCCTCCATCTCCTGATCCCAAGTGCTCTGCCTCCTCTGAGACTGCTTTGCCCTGGAGGTCAGATCTGGCTTTCACTGCTCGTGCCCTGGTCATCCTGGGTGGTGGATCCCCATGTCAGGATTATAGAAATGAGCTCCCTGGTGGGCAGGGTCCCAGGAAGCTAACTGTGCCCAAGTAGAGGGGCTGGGCCCAGAACCCACCTGGCACCAGACTCTGCATGCCTAGGTACTCAGCCATATTTGCCAGGGTGATGGCATCTCCTAAGCAACAGCCCAGGACCAGCAGAGGGAGGTGAGAGAGGTCACCTAGAGCATCCTGCCCCATTCCATTCTGTGCTGGCTGCTTGCCAAAAAAGCAGCCAGCCCCTGAGCTGAGATCCAGGAGGGCAGGTCTCTTTGGGGGTGAGGAGGGGCCTCTTCCTGCAGCATAAGGGGCTGGCTGCGGGGCGGGGGGACAGGGAGTCGTCTGGGAAGTGCACCAGTACTTTTTCATTCTTTCTACTGCTGTCTACTGTGCCAGGCACTGTGGTCACACTGGGACCTCGGACAGTTTCCATCCTGGGGATTCCCAGTCTGGGGGCCAGAGGACCCAGTTGCAATGTGGACAGTAGGGATTCCCAGGCCGGGCTCCACTGGACATTCTCCCGTCCTAGCTAAGAATCTAGGTACCTCCAGCCAAGAGTCCTGATGCAAACTAAGAGGTCCTGCCCCTAGAAGTTGGCATGCCCCCTTGTTACTTGTTCACACCCACACCCGGTCACACGCACACAAACACACACATACTCAGCCTTGTAGACACCACACAGCCCTCCCGGTTCAGGGGCCAAGTCCCTGGATGTACCTGGCACTTACCTGGCCATGGCCTCACCCAGGTGCTCTGCAGCTGCTGCTCTCCTCCTGACCACTCCTGTATGTCCCGCTGCTGCACCCTGGCAATCCGGGCTCCGGTGTCCTTGCCGCTCTGCCTGGACTCCTGCTCCAGCTCAGCTGCAGGAGGACAAAGGGGCTGGACGCCAGGGGGGAGGGGGGAGGATAGAAGGGGGAGGAGGGAATGCTGGGCTTTTGTTCCATTCTTGGGCCAGCCCCGGGAGGGAGGGAGGGAAGGAAGGAGGTGCAAGTAAGCATGGCATTGACCGTGCATGCATCTCGGGGATCCTTGTACCTGGTTTGGGGGTGATCTGGCCCTGGCCATGCCCCTGAATAAATGCATGGATGTGAAGGTGTGGGGGGGGGCCTGCCCTAGGCAGTCGGGGTGTTTCTGGGGGGTTGTGAGGGTGCTGGTGTTCCAGGGCCCAGTATGTGAGTGTGGGAGCAGGCAGGGACATGGTGGGTGTGACTGTGTGGTTGCAGGTGTGACTAACACCATGGCTGGGTAACTTAGGGGTCTCAGATTCCCTCCTGCCTCTGTGAGACTCTGCCTGTGTTCTGTGGCATGGTATGAGTTGAGGTGGTTTTCAGCAATGGACCCGTGTTGGAGGGGACTCAGTGAGGGGGGCCGTGGTGGTATGGAGCAGGCCTGGTTGGGGTAGATGAGAGGAGGCAGCTCTGGGCCAGCCTGGCCTCCAGGAGCCAGAGGAGGACACCCCATATGCTGGTCCCAGATCATTTGCTGCCTCCACAAAGGGCCACAGGGCCTGGTGTTTGAGAGGCCGGTAAGATTTGCCTTCATGGAGGATAGCAGTTGGGAGGAGGTTACTCTGACGAGAGCCCAGATACGCCTGGGGTACTTGGGGTCTGGTCCTGGAACTGCCATGCCTTGCCACAGAACCCTAGGCAGATCACTGCCCATCCCTTGGCCCAGCTCTTCATCTTGGCTGGAGAGAGGCGCGCAGTTCCTGCCCTGCCGTATCTTATTGGGTTGTTGTGACCCTTGAGGGGAGGTTTGTCAGTGAAAGCCGTGTGCTGTGTGGAGTCTGTGAGGCCTGGGTGCTGCAGGAACGTGGCCTGGCCAGCTTGGATGGGCTGAGTTTGTGGAAGGAGCTGTGGTGGGGTCACTGTGATGCTGGCCAAGTGTGTGTCCTGAGGCCTAGGGGCAGCGTCTGTTTCGTGTACCCCACGCCGGGGAATGGTATATCTGCTTTCTCCCTAAAAAAGGAGTGTGTGTTGCTGGGCATCAAAAGACAAGAGAGATTTGGGCCCTTTTATATCTGTACCTGGGAAGGAGGGCCCTGGAGCAGGTGGAGGGTAGGCTCTGCCTGGTAAGGGCCGCACCCCTGAGTTCCAAGGCAGGAGAGAAGAAGTGGGAAGGGAAGGGGTCCCATCTCTGGTTTTCCTGCAAACAAGGCAGTCAGTTTGTCCTCCATAGACAAGTGGAGAATGTGGGGGATGGCATCAGGAAGGTGGGGTTCTCAGTAACTCTTCAGGTCAAGTGGTATCGATCCCTGAAGGATCAGGGATGTCTCAGATAGCCTAGGTGTGGCCATGAGCCTGGGATAGCCTGGCCAGGAACACTGATGGGACAGGGAAAGGCTGGAATGAAAGGTCAAATCCACTTTCCTGGGTGGGTCTGCCAGAGGCTGGAGCAGTTACTGAGGCATTGTGGGTGGAGCAGTGTGCCCCATCCCTGTTCCAGCCATTCAGGATTCCCCTTATACTTCATGCCCAGGGAGCGGGGGAGTTGACCTCTGTCCCAGGAAGGGATGCACTTGGCAGATGTTCAGTAGGAGGAAAGGAGGGTGAATCCCCTCACAGGTCCCAGAGGGCGGTCCTAGAGGTTAATGTGGGGTCCCAGTCTGAATTCCAGCATTTGGGAGGGGTTTCTTTTCTTTTCTTTTTTTTTTTTTTTTAATTTTTATTTATTTATTTATTTATTTATTTTATTTCTTTTCAGCGTAACAGAATTCATAGTTTTACACCACACCCAGTGCTCCATGCAATGCGTGCCCTCCACAATACCCACCACCAGGCTCCCCCAACCTAGGGGTTTCTTTTCCTTTCCTCCAAGAAGGTGCCAGAATTGCTCAGACCCCAAGAGTTCTATCCAAAAGACCCCTATTTGAAGAAGAGATAAATCTCTTGGTTTCTAGGAAGCACCTCAGAAAGCCTCCATGTGGCTGTGAGGGGACCTGCTAGTTCCACCACCCAGCCCTATATCAGACCCAGGAAGCCTCCCCCTCTGCCTTGCCATTCTGGCTGGTTATAGAGGCCATACATCCACTCCGGGACCAGAGCTTGGGTGGGCTTCTGGCTTTGCCCATACTAAGCTGTGTGACTTTGGATGGTCACTTTACCACTCCAGGACCGTCTCCCTGCACCACAATATGGGGATTTTAGAACCCATCCCCAAGGCTGTTCATGAAGTCACGGTGTCCTGGTGATGCTGGGTAGGGGTCCAAGCACCCTGCACTCTTCCGTCATTTCTGAGAATGCTTCTTCTTCAAATCATTGGCCCCAAACTGAATCCCAAACCCAGCAAACCCTATCCCTTCCCTCCCACAGACCATTCAGAGACGACACGTGTCAAGATGGCAGCTTTAATCATATTGGCCAAGGCCCTCAGGCTCGCTCCTCTGTAGACCTCCTTGGGCACATGCCCACCGTTGGCCATGCCTAGAACACTCTTCCCACGTGACCACTGCCCTGTGGCCACTGATGTGGAAACCTGAGGTTGTGTCAGTCTGTGGATCTCTTGGGTCTCTGTGCCTCTCTGCCCTAGAGACCTGCTGAAAACTTAGGTCAGGGTTTGTAAAAGCAGCCTTAAGCCTACTCTTCTGGTCATCTCTAGCTGCTGCTGGGGACTTGGCTCAGTCCTTCTCCCAGGGCGGGGCCAGTGGTGGTATGAGGCCAATTGGGGAGGAGTGTCTCCACCACTGCAGCAGGCTTTTCTCCTGGGCTGAAAATCCTTGTGCTTTTGAGATCGACATGAAGAACAGAGCTGCTGGGGGCAGAGGCCTAGCCCAGGCCCTCAAGGCAGGAGACATGCAGAAGTCAATTGCCTCTGAGCATAGACATGTGGACATCCACATTCTCAGCTGCCACAGGGGCCAGGGCACAGCCCAGTGACTCAGCAACCTTCCAGATCAGGATATAAGGGAAGGCCTCCAGGGGAGGGCCAGGCCCCAGGCCCCAAACTTTCCAGAAGGAGCCCCAGGCCTGCAGGGGCATCTGTGAGGTTGGAGTCCTGACCCAAGTGGGCCTCAGGAGAGAGGGGAGCCCCCTCCAGGGGAGGCCATGGCTGACAGGGCTGGAGCCAATGAGGAGGTGGTGGAGCCAGCTCCCAGTGCACTCCCCATGCAGACGCGCTTCTGCCAGCTCTTACGGGTTCCCTGATCTCCATGTTAGGTTCAGGCTGGGACAGACAGGGTCTCAGCTAACGCCCACTCCGGTCCGTGAGAGTCTTGGTGCGGCTGCCGCTCCTTCGGTGATCTGCAGGGGTGGAAGCACTGGTGGTGTACGCGTCGTAACTGTGGTCCGAGCATCCAGAGAGCTCATCGGAGACCTCCATGCCGTCGCTGATCTCTGCGGGGCCAGAGGGAGGCAGAACGGGAGTGGGGAGAGTGGGGTCAATGAGGATGGCTGGCAGATGCAGTGGGAAGAGTACCCTGCAGCAAGCCCTGGTCAGGCACTTGGAGGCTGATGAGATCACTGGGCTTGGGTCTGCTGCTGAGTTGGCTTTCAAGGCCCTCCTTGGACTCTGCAGATGCTCAGTCTCCTCTCCTCTGCAGTTCCACCTTCCAGCCCCAGAAAACCATGTGTCCCCACCTGACCTTTGTGCCCGTGTGTTTATTCTACTCAGGGCCTTTGTACACATTGGCCCCTCTCCTGAGAGTGACCTCCCTGTCAACACCTCCTTTTCTTAAAATCTGGCTCAGTTGTTCTCATCTCTGTTATTACCACCTCCTAAAAGCCTCCCCTGAGCGCCCCCTGAGCTAGAATGGGCCCTCCTCACGGCCCGCCTAGCTCCTGTTTCCCCCTGCCCCATCACCTCCTCTTATCATCCCTACCTGTGACCCCACTAGCCGGAGTACATGCAGCGCAGGGTGGGGTCTGGGCATCTGTGTCTTGCTGTCTGGCACAGCACTGGGCATAGAACAGAGGCTCAGAAAAGGTCTGCTGAGTGGAGCTGAGCCCACCCTGAGGGGAGGGGAGGCTAAGGGTCTCTGTAAAGGACTTTTCAGCCTGGAGTGGACAGGGTTGGGGAGGACTATGACTGGCCTGAGTCTGCCCTCAGAAGGTGGTCAGTGAGTGGCCTTTGGCACTGACGGATGGGGCTTGGAGGTGCAGAACCTGCCAGGTCTAGGGGCTGGCCTGTTTTTTCTGTTCGTTCTCCCTGCCCCTTCTGACTTCTCTGGGCCAGGGTGTAGGAGCCTGGGCACCCCAGGTAGGTGCCTTTGGCCCTCATCCCAGGAGCTTCCCAGTGTGGCTAGAGGGCTGCAGGCCACCAGGGGAGGCACTCTAATCCAGGCTTAGTGCTCAGGGAAGCCAAGGCAGGAGAATACAAGTGCCCCATAGGCAAGAATCTGGGACTCCTAGGCACCTAACACAGTGACGAGTTCATCTGTTGAAAGAATGAATAAATAAAGGGGTGAATGAATGAGTGGATGTTCACACAGTCCCGGGAACCAGCCCCCAAATCAGTCACCCCCACTGGGGTCTCATTCATTCAGACAGTGGTTACCGAGCATACCTCTGGGTCAGGCGTGGTTCTAACCGTCAAGCACGCTGTGAAGGAGTGCCAGTCCCTTTTACAGAGGAGTCTGACACCAGCGTGCTCTCGTTCACCTGTCTAGTTGGGGGCAGAGCTGGGATTTGAACCCCAGCCCATCTGGCTTCTAAATATCCCTCAAATCTCTCCTCTCCTCTGTGTTCCCACATTCAGTCTCCCCCGAGTTACTGGTTTCTTTGCCTCCAGCTTCCCCCTCTTGTCCACCGTCCATACTTGTTATAGGTGGAATTGTGCTCTCCCCCAAAATCATAGGTTGAAGTCCTAAACCCCATACTTCCAGAATGTGACTTTGAGAATAAGGTTGTTGCAGATGGTAATTGGTTAAGATGGGTCCCAGTCCAGTCTGCCTGGTGTCCTTATAAAGGGGAGATTTGAACATATAGATGCATACTGGGAGAACACCATGTCAATGCAAAGAGGACCATCCACAAGTCAAGGAGAATAGGACCAGATCCTTCTCCCATGGCCCTCAGAATTAAGTGACCCTGCCAACACCTTGATTTTGGACTTCCAGCCTCCAGAACGGAGACAATAAATTTCTGTTGGTTAAGCCACCCAGCTTGTGGTGCTTGTTACGGCCCTACTGTAATAAGGACAGACCTGCCCATGATCCCGCTCTGCTTTCAAGGTGAGGCCCGAGTGCCTCCCTAGTGCCATGCTGGGGTAAGCGAGCATGAGGCCACCCTTCATGCCATATGGAATGGTGGATAGTTCTTGGTACCCCAGTAAGCCATAGCCCCTCACTACCTCTGAACATTGGCTGTTCCTGCCTGAATACTCTTCCTTTCCTCTGCTTGGTCAGCCTTCACCTCAGACCCATCACCCAGGCCTCTTCTGTGCATCCTTCCCATTCCAGCTAGGTCACCCTGCAGAGTGGGCCCCGAGACCCTCACTGCCCCAGAGAACTCTGACCACTCTCCTCTGCATCCCACTCTGGCTCAGCATGCCTGTTAGAGCTCTAGTGGGACCCAGTTTTCTATGTATTTATTTATACAGCTCCCTCTTCCATCAGACTGGAATGTCAATGGGAGCTGGCAGCCAGCAAGCGTGAAAAATCAATATTTACGGTGTATAAACCAGCAGAGGGGGGTGAGCCATAAAAGCAGCACCCCCACCCCCACTGTGCATCACCTTGCCCACCACCCGTGGGGCTGACAGCCACGGGGTCTGGAGCTGATGATCGCATGAGGAGGGGTATGCGCTTCTCTCTGTGTCTGTGAAGCCAGGTGCATAGATGTGTGTCCATGCCGCGTTCCTGCCTATATGTGTCACGTGCAGGTGTGTGTGCACGTGGAGGGCTGGAGGTGACCGAGCCCATGGCCTGCCTCAACTTGCAGGGCTGCCTACCTGAGAAGATGAGCTTCTCCTTCATGATGCTGACATCCCGGCTGGTCCGACGCACTGCAGCACTCAGCATGATCTGCTCGGGGTTGTAGCTCCGTATGCCGCCCAGGCGCCACCTGCAGAGATGGCCCACGGGCACAGGTCCTTTCCCACCCTTCCCTGAAGCAGGGTCCTGTCCAGTCCCAGAGCCTATCTGGATTTGGCCTGAGAGACCAGCAAGATTCTTGTCTGACTACACATGGGGAAACAGAGGCCCAGATGAGCGCAGAGCTATAGGGCTTGAATCGGAGTCTACTGACTCTCAGCCAGGGCTCTCCGGCCTCCCCCTTGTCCCTGGAACCTGAGATCAGGTCCCCTTGCCCCGAAGATGGTTTGTTTGGGGCTGGGGAGTTGTGTGTCAGGTGCCCACAGTTGCACACAGACTCTGAATGGGACAAATTGGGGGAGAGCTTAGCGGGCATGACTGACACCCATCTGTGAGGTACACACCGATCTCAGGGAGTCCCAGCTCCTGTGCCCTCCAGCTCCCCCATCAGGGCCAGGCTAGTGAAGCCAGAGGGGAAGTGAGGGAGGGAGGGGAGGCTGTGGGGGCCTTGTCTTCACAGGCTCAGAAGCAAGGGTGTCTGGGCCATAGTCTGCTCTGCTCCAGCAGCCCTGGAGGAGGGGCCTCTTCCCTTGTGGGGAGGCCGGGAATAAAGGGAAGCTGGCGGGCAAGAGATGGGGCTGTGTGGGGCGTGCAGGGGCCACGCCGAGCCGGGGACATGGGGTCCTGTGTCCAGCCCAGGGCAGGTATTGCCTCAACAGGTCTTGCCCTGCAGTTCCTCTCAACCAGCCCCAAATCCCTGGTGTCCAAACTTAAGACTTTTCCTGCGGACTAGACCGAAAGATTCACTGGACCCCCACCCCCAGTCCCACCAAGAGAAGCAGGGGTCAGCTTGGAAACAAGAGCCCAACCCCCCAGGCACTGAGTCCTGCTGGGGTGGGAGGGGGAGCCCAGACTCCATGAGAAATCAGGTGTTTCCAGATGGGGTCAGCACAGCAGAAATGGACAGACAGATGGACAGGCAGGTGGGTGAATTAAAAGAGCAGACAGACAGGGGAAAGCAAGAAGCAGAGGGGAAGGCAGCCTGTGGTCTGGCTGGGCTGGCTGCCCTACATGTCCTTGAGGGCAGCGACTGGGTCTCTCATTTGTCACAGGGTCCCTGGCACCAACCTTAGTACCTGCTGTGACAGGTGCCCAGGGTATCTGTTGAGTGTATGAGTGGAGGAAGGGGGCCTGCAGGGAATGGCTTCCCTCAGGGTCCCCTCCTCTGTCAGTCCTCTCCTGACCCCCATGAAGACCGTGTCATGGCCCTGGCTAGACACTGAGCAGGCCTGTCCTGTCCATCCCAGCACTTGGGCCACCTCGGCTGCCCCCTAGCACCCTGGGGCTCCAACAGTGAAGGCCTGGCTTCTTGCTAGAGGCCCAGCACAGCAGCAGCACATGGGGGCGTCTGGTGACGGAGAGGATGAAGGAAGGACCAGTACGTGTCCCTTTACTGGGCAACGTCCCTCAGCCAGGGAGCAGTTTGGGAAGCTGTCACCAGGAGGGCCAAGGCTTTGGACCAAGGTGGGGGGCGTGGATCCCCCGGACCTAGGACTCATGTTGGAAATTCATAGTAAGCCCAGGAGGAAGGAGTCATGCCAGGATCTCTGCAGCCAGGTACATCTAGGACAGGAAGCTCAACCACTGTGGGGTTCCCCCAGGAGAAAGCAGGGAGGCTGTGTATATAAGGCGGGAGGAGTCGGGTAAGAGGCAGAAATAGGGAGAGAGAATAGAAACACACAGAAAGATAAGCAACGATTCAAGAGGCAAAGCCCAAGGGGAGACACCAAGAGATGGGAAGGGAGAGACAGAACTTGGTAGGGTTTGCTCAGGGCAGTAGTGAAGGCCCCTGCAAGTGCCAGCCTTGGGAGGGGTGGCCAGGCACAGTCCCTCCCTGGAGGGAGCTGCTTTGGTGCTGAGAAAGGCCAGGTCAGCCCCCTGCTAGGAAGCACTGGCTTCCTTCCATCCACAGAAACAGCAAGGGGGACCAGAGGGTGGCTGAGTACACATGGCGAGATGGGGAGAGGAGTGCAGGAGGCATCAGGCTATGAGGGGAGGATTCTGGGAGGGTGGCCCACCAGGGACCCTGACGCAGGCTTGGTGCACAGCAGGTTTTCGGATGGAACTGGAGAAGGGAATGGCGAGGAGGAGGGAGAAAGAAGAGCAGGAGAGGAAGACCACACCAGAATTACCTGATCAAGTGATAGCTGTGAGAGGCCAGAGTGCAGCAGAGAGGGGGGTGGGGAGAGAGAGGAGGGACATGCGCCGGATCAGAGCGGTGAGTGACAGAGAAAGAACGTCAGTCAGGAATAAAACAGCCAGTTGTTTGTGGCCAGATCGAGGGGCCCCTGCCTGGCCCTAAGCCCTCCCCCGGACCAACCCCACTTCCCAACAGCACCGCCGTCCCCGCTGCCACCCTGACAGGCAGGAGGTCTCCAGCATGGCACACCTGAGTGCTGAGTGTTGGTGACAGCCCAGACCCTAGGGAACAGGTGAGGACACAGCCGGAGAGGAGCCCAACCCGCCAGAGTCCACAGAGCAGGTCATGGTGGAGCCTGGCTCTGGGCTCCCAGCTGGGTGCTCATTCCAGAAGCCACCCGTGCTGGCTGAGGAGGAGGGGCTGGGGAGCCCCGCTGGGCAGTCCTACCCTGAACAGGCTGCCCAGGCAGGGCTTCTCCTGGCCTCGGGCTCAGGAGGAGGGTCACCTGGCTGGGGCAGGGGCTGGGTCTGTGGGGCATGCAAGGGGATCAGAGCCCACTCACTTCTGGAGCACGAAGATGCCGATGATGAGCGTGAAGGAGATCAGGTCCGCGGTTACCCACATGAGACAGTACTCATCGGGGGGCTGTGGACAGATGGCCCATGGCCAGTTTTCAGTCCTGGCTGGTTCATACCAGACCTCCAGACTGAGGGTCCATGGGGAGGACGACCCCACGTCACCATCAGGGAAGGGCTACGGAGGGCCTAGAGGGGTCTTTGGGGCTTGGGGCCTTGAGATAGATTTCGTAGGCGTGGGCTCTGAGCACTGTGGGCCTGTGTGTGTGTAGCATAAGAGACACAGTGGTCAGGGTGGAGGGGGCATGTATTAATAAGCTTGGAAGGTTTGTGTGTTTAAGGGGGCTCCGAGTGGAAGGGGAGTAAATGGAAGGCAGACAGCTGAATGTGGAGGTGTAAATGATGAGCCAGTATGCAGGGGTGTGTGTGGAGAGGCGTACGGCATCTGTGCGGGTGTAAGAGTACGTGTGTCACTGTAGGGTGTGGAGTGCAGGGGCTCCCCCCCTCCGGGGGCCAGGGAGGGCAAAGCCTCCAGCGCGGCCAGGCCGCCCGGGCCCTCGAGCTCAGGTAAACTGGAGGAGGGATGGGGCTGTGCCTGGAGTCCTTGCTGTTGGTCAGCTCCTGTGACCTGAAAATGCAAGTGTCCTCATTGCTGCTGCTGCTGCTAGTAAGTCACTTCACCTTGTCCTGAGCAGAGCCCTTGGAGGTTTGTAAGGACAGTGGGCAGGTGGATGGACACATCGTCCATAACCTAGATTCGGTTCGGTGAGCCTGACACTATCTCAGCCATAACGAGACCCTTGGACTGGCTATCACGTCCTTAGGGAGGTGGCAGTGGAGCACAGCGGGGAGGTCAGGGGTGCCCCGAGCCCCCAGTAGCAGAGCTGGGACTGGAGCTCAGGCCTGTCAGGAGAGCTTCGCTCAGCCAGGTAAAAATTGGTTTTATTTGCTGTACTCTCAGAACAGCATTTAATGTCCCCTATCCTCGTTCTGTTGTTACTCTTTTTCTAATGCCTTCCCTTCCTTTAAAACACAACATAATCCCCAAAACCCAACCCCCAGTAGTAATTTACTTCTCTAGGGCCGTTGAGTGATGATGTTCTCCCCCATGGGCTGGGCCCAGGTTCTTCCCACCCCCAGCGCCCCAGTGCAGACCCCAGAGGTCATGAAAATCCTCCTCCACGCTGCTCCCCACTTGAGACCTCACCAGAGAGCCCCAAGCATAGAGCCTGCCCCCACCTCATGCCCCAGGCTCTCTCGACACACCCCCAGGGACCTGCTGCCCCCCCGCCATTCCCCAACTCACCATGATCCAGAGTGGGGAAGGCACCTGGGACAGGGTGTGGGAGTTGTCGGACGTGACGGATGGGACCCCCGCGCACCACAGCAGGGAGAAGAGCCAAGGCGCGTTGACCGTGTAGAGGTTCACACTCAGGTTCCAGGATGCGTAGTCCCTGTGGGGCAGGCAGACAGAGGCGGTCAGCCCTCCGAGGGGGGCTTCCGGGCCCAGCGTGGGACCCCTTTATGAACCCACAGTCCTCACAGCTGTCCCCAAGAAAGGAGTCTCCATCCCCAGAGGACCAAGCTCAGACAGCACCCAGACCTGCCTGACACTCGAGGTCTACTCTCTGAACCACGAGCCCCAGCGTGTCCGACCCCCCACCCCCCCAACGCGTGAGCTGGGGTGGGCACCTGAGCTCCTGGCGGGACACCTGAGTGTAGCGCAGGTTCAGCCTCTGGATGTGGCCTCTCCGCAGGCTGGCGGCCGCCTCCTTGGAGCCCGATGTCTGCTGGAAACCAGGAGCCACCTTCCGCACGAAGGGCCTCTGCCAGTTGGGCAGCCACATGACCTGCAGGCGGGAGCGGGCGGCCTCACCTGGGGTTACAGCGTCTACCCCTCCTAACTCTCCCCTGGGAGAGTTCAAGGTGATGGGATGTGGCCCACTGTGAGGCTCACGTGTAATAAGCATCTACACGTGGACAACATGGTCCGGCCGAGCCTGTGAAACTGCTCTTCCCTCCGGACCACTGTCACAAGACTGATAACCCACGTCACTCTGCAGCTTGCCACCAGTCCCGTGTGCTGCCGTGAAGTGGTTTCTGATTTCTCTGATCTCTGAGTGTGAGGCCGCAAGGATGCGGAAATAGCAGTGTTCCAGAGAGCCCGCTCCTGCCCCCTCTGAAGGCCTTCCTTTTTTCCCCTCTGTGCCCTGGGCTGACCTGTCAGGACGGCAAGGGGTGCGCTCCCACTTCTTGCCCCGGCGGAAGTGGAGGTCCTGGCAGGTGGCGCGGAGGCGGGGGCCTCACCTGGTGCTGGGGGAAGCCAGAGCGCAGCAGGGCGTCCAGCGTGGTATTGAGGAAGCTGCTGCGGTAGGGGTGCTCACGAGGCGGTTCTCGGAGGTTGAGCAGCAGGGTGGCGTTGCCCTTGGCCAGCTCCAGGAGCTCCGTCAAGCTGCAGATGGACTGGTTCTGTGCCTCCCTGTGGTCAGAGGGCGAGAGGGAGCTGGCCGTCCAGAAGGGGTCCGTCTGGCAGAGACAGGGGTACGCACGGCTACATCACCAGCACCCCCAGCACCGAGGGGCTGCTGGGGCACAGGGTCAGGCAACCTGCCGGCTGGGGCCCTGTAGGGGGTCTAGGAGACCCCAACCCTAGCTTCTCCATGCCACCCCGGTTTTCTGGAAGTCATTTGCTTGGGACTTCTCCCAGATGCCGGCACCTTCTCCTTTAGTAGCATTTCATAGGAACCACTCTCCCTCTGGAGTTTGACAGAGTCACAGTTTTTACCTGTTAACTCTCATTATCGCCGTCAACTTTTTCTGACGGGGAAGATAGAACCAGAACAAGCAGTGACGACCACGCCACATGGCACCCGGGCTCCAGCGGCGGGAGCTCAAGCAGGCCTCTAACCAGCCTGGCTGGGAGTCCCTGCTGCTAGGGGACTAGCGGTCCTCTGAGCTGCTGGCTGCCCCCGGCCCCCTCACTCCGTGGGGTCCCCACCTGTGTGGTCCATGCCTAGGGCTGGGACAGGTAGAGCCACACCTTCAGGAACCACTGGCCGGCATTGAGCCTCTGCAGGATGGTCCAGTTGAGCATGGAGGCAGGCCTGCGGGCGAGCTCCGGGAACTCCTGCTCCACATTGGTGGTTCGCCGTAGGGTGTTGTCGTGCATGAGGAAGGGCACGCCGTCCAGGCTGTGGGAAGGTGGGACCCCCACGTCACTGTCCACCCAGGTCCCTCACCTGTCTGCCAGTGATCCCTCCCCAACCCCCACTCACTCCTTTCCACCCACTTACACCTGCCCCCATGGGACCCAAGCGGGCTTTGCTCCTTTCTGGGCCTCAGGCTCCCTGTGTGCACAGGGTGGATGGGGTGAGTCCCTCTGGCTTTCTGTGAGGGTTAGAGTGGGGTAACAGAAAGGTGCTACCTCATTTGATAATGGGGAAACTGAGGCTGGGAAAGGCAATTATCTAGCTTAAGCCACTAGCCCGGGAAATGGTAGAACCTGATAAGAACCTAGCCCATGTGATGCCATAATAGTACAGGACCAATGAAGGCCCCCTGGACACATTCCCCCCTACTGCCCTCCTCCTCTACCCCACTGGGGCTGCCAGCAGCCCATGTGGTATCTTAGGTACGCATGGCCCCCTTCCTCAGGGCATCTTACCACTACCTGCTGGAAAGTGATGAACGCACCGTTCTGTGGTGTCTATACTCAGAGCCTCACACGTGTGGTGCCCTCACTCACTGCACCACCTGTGTAAATTGTACGTGGTAGCTCCCCCTTTCCACTTCTCAGAGCTCCTCTGTTGTGAGATGGCTATGAATTCTTCTCAACCTTTGTACTAATAGGTGCTTTTATAATCTCCATGTTGAGAACACAGAAATCATTCTATGTGGTCTTTGAACATCACAGTGATTGTCTCGCTCTGCAGTGTGCTTATCTCCCTTAGCCGTGTTCGAGCTCCGTCTTGCTGAGCCACATAGAGCTGGTCTTTCCTTTGACTGCATCTGTGGCGGGACTCTAGGTCCCACTCCCCTTCCTCTGCTTGAACCATGAGCACCTGTCCGTCTCCCTATTTTATATCCTGGCATTTGGCACAAACAGGGTGTGGGCCCTCCGTGGCTTATCCAAGCCTCTGCTCTCCCATCTCTGAGACTCTGGGACCTGAGGTTCAGCAGAGTCCCGAGTGTGGATGTGGCAGGGATGAGGGGGGACTGAGGTCCTCCCAACACCCACACCTACCTGATGGTGACGTCAGCCTGTAACCCATACAGCTTCTGCTCCAGGGCCTTCCGGAAGGACATCAGCGTGTGCTCTGGGGCCAGCTGGGCAGGAAAGGAGAGCCCAGATTTAGCTGATACACACCTCCCCAGCTGACACAGAACCTTCTGTGTCGGGAGGCTGGAGTAGGCCTGCTTCTAGTTCCCACTGGTCCAGGCAGTAGCTGCGGGACCCTGGGCACCCGTGCAGCTTCTCTGAGGCTCCATTTCCTCATCTGTTAAATCGTGCCTGCCTCACAGGTTTTGTTGGCGGGGGAGGAGGCAGGGGTGGTTAGTGTTGATGTACATAAATGTGGGGGTGTGAAGGCTCTTATACAGCTCTCTGCCTTGTGGCAGTCTTGGGCTGGGTCTGCAAGTCATGTTTTCTCCTGGTTACCCCCAGGGTCTGGGTGGAGATCCCAGAGGGAGAGGAGAGGGTACTCAGGATGGCAGTTTCCATGGGGTGCCCAGTTTTCACATCTGACAGACATGACAAGACCATCTCCTAGACGGTTACATGGATTATAAGCCCCAACATGTTGCCTGATATGCAGTAAGTGCTTAATAAGGGACTACTATTAATCCTATAGCATATACATCAGAAGATCCTGGTTCTAGCCCTGGCCCTGCCATAGCTTTGTGACCATTGGTGCATCTCTTTCTCCTATGGACCTCAGTTTCCCTGTTTTCCCCTTGGGGGTGTATATTCAGTGTTCTCTAAATTCACTGGTCCTTCCAGTTGGGAGTCAGAGTTCCAAGTCTCCCTCCCTAGTCTGTCTGGTCTGAAGACCCTGTCATACCCTGTGTCACCACTGGGGGTCATGACCGTACCAAGGATTGGACTAGGAGCCAGAGCAGTGCAGGCTGGAAGAGGAAGGGAGGTCTGGCAGTGAAGGGATGGGCCGATCTCATTCCCACCAAGACACACTTGTGCCCATCTTCTCTCCTTCTGGCCATGCTCCTCCCACACGTAACACATCCCCTTCCTCTGGGAGGCAGCCTGGTACAGTAAGGGCTGTGAGGCTGAGAAGGAATGATTCTACTTCCCTCTCACCTCTCCTCTACACCTTGGCTTCTCTAGATGTAAAACAGGCTAATGTTATCGAGCTCATAGGAGAGAAGAGAGACAACAGCAGTCTCTATAACTGAGCTCCTTTATTCCTCTTTCCCTGGGGCAGAGCAGCTCTGGAGGACAGGGCTCCCTTCTCCCAGTCAGGTGGGCTGTGTGAGGCCCCACCCAGAGGCAGCACAGGGCCTCAGAGGCATCAGAGACAGGCATGGACTTGTTGGAGTTCCTGCCCCTCCCGCCTCTAAATGCCCTGTGGCCAGGCCTCTCACAGGTGACCACCAGGGGGGTGCCAGCGCTCCCCTGTGGGCTGCAGCTGCAGAAGGTAGACTGTGGGGAGACACAGAGGAGCACAGCAGGGGCAACAAATACCCCTGGGGAACAGAGGCAGTGAGGGGGAAGGGCAGAGGCTCTGTAAACTTAGGTCTCCCTGGAGTAGGTGTTGGCTCCTGGAGAAAGAGCTGTGGAATCTTAGCCCTCTCTGGCCAGCCTGGGGACCCCAAAAGGGCTCCAAGGAGCACACAGGATTTCAGGGTGAATCTTCATCCCTACATGCCTCAGGCCTAAGCCTAACTGGAATTCTGCTGTCAGGAATGTGTATGTGGGGGTGGCTGTCACAAACGGGTCCATACACCCAAGGGCACACGATGCCCTCTCGGAGACATCAGTGTGCACTCAGGCTTGTCACACCCAGGTGCATGGGTCCAGAAGCCGTGACACCCTCGGGCGTAGACCCCAACACACATGTAGGCACAGTGATACACAGGGCCGTGTCAGACACGCGTGCCAGCCATTCCGCAGCTGCCTTGGGGACCCGATCAGCCAGAGGCACAACGTGGGAAATTCTCCAGGAGAAATGACTACCTTTCTTTGACATATAAACAGCATATGGAAAAAAGGGAGGGAGACCCCCATATACTAGAAGATACCGGGAAGACGTGTCAGCCAGATGTGCCATGTGGACCCTGCTTGGATCCTGATTGTTAACAACTCCGCTGTAAAAAGGAGTTTTTGAGTCAACAAAGGAAAGCTAAACATGGATGCAGTATAAGATAATATTAAAGAATTACTACTAATTTGGTTGGGTGTAACAGCAGCATTGTAGTTGTCATTATATTAAAACAACAACAACAAAAATCCTTATGGATTAGAGATCCACCCTGAAGTATGTATAGGCAAAACAATATGATGTCTGGATAGCTGAGATTTGCTTTAAAATATTACAGCAGAGGGGTGCCTGGCTGGCTCAGTCTGTGGAGCATGAAGCTTTCTTTTTTAAAAGATTTTATTTATTTACTTTTGAGAGATGGAGCAAGAGCATGGGGTGTGGGGCAGGAGGAGCAGAGGCAGAGGAAGAGGGAGAGACTCCCAAGCAGACTCCATGACAAGGGAAGAGCGTAGCCTGACCTGGGGCTCGATCCCACCACCCATGAGATCATGACCTGACCCAAAACCATGAATCCGATGCTCAACTGACTGAGCCACCCAGGTGTCCTGAGCATGCAGCTCAGGGTCATGAGTTCAAAACCAGCATTGGGTATAGAGATTGCTTAAATAAATATATTTTTTAAAAAATCTTAAAATAGGGGCACCTGGGTGGTACAGTCAGTTGAGTATCCAACTCTTGGTTTCAGCCCGGGTGGTGATCTTGGGGTCGTGGGATTGAGCCCTGCATCTGGTCAGTGCTCAGTGTGGCGTCTGCTAGGGATTGTCTCTCCTTCTCCCTCTGTCCCTCCTACTTGTGTTCTCTAAAATAAATCTTCTTAAAAATCTTAAAATATTGCAGAAAAGAAAAAAGGGAGACAGATAAAATGAGAGTGGCAAGAGTACTGATAAGTGTTGAAGGTAGTCTTGGAGTCATTATACTATTCTTCTTTCTAGGATTCCTTATACCATTCTTGCAACTTCTATAAATAATAGAAATTTTTCCTATTACAAAAATGATCCATGCTGGGGTCACCCGGCTCCTTCCCTTTGGCTGAGCACCACCCCTTCAGGGCACGAGCTTGTCCCCGGACCTCTAGAGCAGGTGGGTGGGTGACCTGGGTCCTGGACGGAGGAGGGGCTGTAATCTTGGGCTCCACCCACTCGCTGGGGCTGTGCTTCTAAGCTTTGCTCATGATCCTTTGTAGCATAAGGCTCAGAGGGGACTGGTAAGACATAGGCAATATGGGGCAAAACTGGACCCCAACCCCAGATCCCTCTGACTCCACAGCTATGGCCTTTCCAGCTAGTTTCCTCCAGGTGCTGGGATCAGCAAGAGATATATGTTGGGAGGACTCCAGGGTCCAGCTTGGGCACAAGTGTCTGAATCTTACCTAGAAAATGGGCACAGTAACACTCACCACAGGTAGTGAGGAAGAACCTAAGGGTGATTCACAGCCCCATTGGACTCAACACCTCCTTTTAAAAGTTACTTTGTGAGGCCACCTTGACTACCCTGAAATTCAGTAATATCATGAACTCTGAATCACTGCAAAAACCAAGAAAAAGCTCTCACGAAGTCCTCGAGTGCTCCCTGGGGGTGGGAAGTGGTACTGCTTCTGTTAAGAACCACAAGTTCAGAGTGTTCTTGAAGGAACCCCTGGCCCAGAGAAGGGAGAGGGCCTGCCCCAGAAAGCAGGAATATCTTCCTCTTACTGTCTGTGCACCAGGCTCATAGCCGGGCCCTTCATGTGTGCTAAGTCCTACTTCACATGGCCCAGACACTCTCCATTAGCCCAGGACACAAGATGAGGAAATGGGCACGGAGCAGATAGGGATTGATCCAGGCTCCCACGGCTGCCAAAAGGCCAAGGAAGCATGGCTCTGAACCCATCTTCTCAAGTGGAAGGTCTACTGTGGGGTCACAGGGCTCGGACTTTGACTTCTTCCTCTCTCCATTTCAACCCTGTTCAGCTACATTCCAATTAGTAATGGGCTCTGAGCTGCATCCATCCCCTCTGCTCCCCACAGCCTGGAAGATGTTCCTTCTGGCTCTTGCAACCCAGGGTCCTGCTGTTCTCCCCATACCTGGCACTCTCTCTCCTGGGCCTTCCCAACCTACAACCTGGCTGGGTCTGGCCTCGGCCTGAAGCTTTCCCGTGTCTCCCCAAGGCCCTCAGGATAAAAGTTAAATATTTTTAGCAAGATGCCTTCAGGATGCTTCAGGATTCAGTCCCATCTAAGCTCCCCAGCTTTTCCACCAGTTCTCCCACATACCCCCTGGAAGGGATTACTGTGGTTGCTACACTATGCTTATTCTGTCCCTTTCCCTACAAGGTCCTCCCTACAAGGAGCTAGTCTTGGCCTGTCTCCCCCAGAATGGCAGCTCCTCCCCGCAACTTCCCAACTCTGTTAGGACCCTCAGGTGGCACTCACCATGGGGGCGCCGCGGTGGCCGATGAGGGCAGGCTTGGGGCCCAGGTCCTTTTTCTCCATGATGCAGGGAGAGGAGATAGTGAGAGGTGCCAGGTACAAGGCAAACACAATGGCGAAGAAGGTACAGAGAATGGCCATCTGGGAGGCTGCAAACACAGGCCGTGAGTGAGGCTGTCTGGTGAGCCTCCCGGGAGGCCCACCCACGAACTGTGGGCAGGTCGGAGGTAGGGGAGATGCTGGACCTCTCTTCCCTCCACCTGTCAGGACTCAGACACTCTGTGGGGACCCTGCACCATGGGCAGCTGCCATTGGGAAGGTGAGCTTGACTTCTAACTCCCACATAGACAGGCATGCAGAAGAGGAGACCTGCAGGGCCGACTGGGGCTGCAGTCCTCGGTGGAATGTGTGGGCCACTCTGAACCAGAACCCCCCATGCCGAGAGCGACACCTTGTCCCCAGGCCACCTAGGTGAGGGCAGGTAGTCATACTTACAGGTCCGTTCTGCCCGGGCGAACTGTCCTGCCACAATCCAGGAGAGCGCAGTGATGGCAGCCAGGGCCCCGACGTGCAGGAATGGTGCTGTGCCCTTGTGTATGGGAAGGGGCAAAAGGGACCATTGGCTTGCAGCCATGCCCATTCCCTCTGGTCACCAGCATTCTGATAGCCTGTCTCTATCCATGGGGTAGGCAACTCTGTCTTCATTTTTTAATGGAGGACACTCAGGGTGCAGAAACCCCGAGCTGTAGCCTCTTTCCTGCTCTGACTTACTCTGTGACCCACTCCCTATTCCCTCTGGACCTTTGGAGTGATGTGAGCCATGAAAAGGCACTGCCTTCTTTGGAAGGTTCTGAGGAAGCAGCTGCCCAGCACCCGGCCCCCCCCTCCCACTCACCTGCAGGGAGATGAGCAGCACCTCCCATTCGTCCTCCCACAGCTGGGCCACGCCCGACATGGCTACCACTGTGGACACCAGGATGACCACCAGCCCTATCTGGAAAGGGGAAGAGTCACCAGACAGAGGGTCAGAACAGGTGTGCCTGGACAGCCAGAGTGTCCCCAGTGTGTCTGAGAGGGGAGCAGAGGCGGCAGGAGAGGCTGAGAGACACAGGGAGGAATGGAGAGTGCAAGAGAGACCCACGAAGCAGGGAGGTGGGGAAGTGGAGAAGAGGCATGACTGTCAGAGAGCCAGAGCCGGCCAGCCAGAAGCGACAGTGAGGGACAGAGGCAGGAGGAGGCCGGAGGACCTCAAGCAAACAGGAGGGAGGCTGGAGAGGAGAGAAGGTGGGAGGAAGCTGGGGGGAGGCAGAGGCGCAGCCCAGGGTTCAGCCCCATTGAGGATGTGAGGAGGGAAGATATTCGGCCAGTGGGGACATCTCCTGGGCTCAGCCGGTCACTCTCCTAGCCCAGCCAGCAGCTCTTGGGGTGAAGGGTGACTTGTCCAGGCCATGGGGCCAGAGGTGGAGGAGCTGGGTCCCCTGCAGGAGCTGAGAGCCCCGGAGGCTGGAGCAAGCTGGAGTGAGGCGGGGTGCGGCCCCACTGCCAAGGCTTGCTCCCAGCCCCCACCTCCGAGCTTCTAGCTTCTGGGGCATTGGTGGGGGGGGGGGGCTGCCCTCTGAGCTGCCTCCTGGAGGAAGCAAGTAGTGTGACTCCAAGGGAAGACAACACAGGACCTCCACAGGACAGAGAGCTCTGGGGACAGATGGATATGGAACATCTCATGCAAAGCCAGATGCTCCCTCAAAACTAAGCGCAGACCAGTTTCTAAGTACTCGCCCCCCCCCCCCCCACCCGCAGCCAGCCACCTTTGCCTCACTGCCAAGCCTGGCACTTAAAGCTCAAGTCACACCTTTTCCCCAAATCCCCCAACCCCCTCTCCATAATGCGACAGTCGAGGCCCCACCCTGCCCTACAGCTGCTGTCTCCCCACTGTCCCCCTTCCTGCAGCACCTTCCTGGAGGCAGCAGCCTTCTGAGAGCCCTCCACCAACTGAACGAGCCTGGATGGCGAGGGCAGAGACAGCGGTGGATCCATCTCCGTCCCCTGCCAGGCAGGGAAGATTCATTCCTCCTGGGATTAAGTTTTCCTTTGGAGGTTTGGCACTGCAGCCCCTCAGCCTGGAAATGAACGTCCCCATAAGCAGCAGTGATGAGGCGGAGATGGGCGGGGGCCTTTATGGCTGTAACGTACTGGCCTGGGGGACACGGGAAGAAGGGAGGCACAGGTAGACAGAGGGCCTGTGTGCCCGGGGCCAGGGGCGGGACGTCCTGCTTTCCTCGTGTTTATTCTAACATCCCAGGTGAGGTCATGATCACCCTGATTTTATGCGCAGGGAAACCGCTCAGCACAAAGGCTGGCGTGCTGTGTAGTTCTGAGGGGGCAGATCCAGAAGCAAACCCCATCCTGCCTGTCCCAGAGGTGGTGCTCTTTCTGGGGGTGTCACGCTGCCATGGAGGGAAGCCAAGGGGTGTGCTCGCCATCCCTGAGAATCCCTGCTCCACACATAGGCTCTCTGCCCACCGCCCAGCTGCCCTCTCCAGGCTGGCCCTGGGCGCCGCAAAGGTCTCTGGAGGGTTGCTTCTGACAGTATTACTACATTTAACTGCTAGTGGAAAGGCTTGCAGTAACGCTGATTTCCCATAACCCTAGCACAATTAAAATTGTTAATCTCTCCGAGTCTTGCCATTGCTGTCGTGGCAACCATTATGCTTAGAGGCGTTACTGCGGTGTTCAGTGTCTGTGGGGTCCCCCCCACCCCACTGTCTCCTGAAGCCACAATAACAGCACTGACGCCCAGCATAACCATTGTTCCTCAGATCTGACTGGAAAGGATAGAGTTCATGCAGAAGGCCCAGGGATGGCCCGCTTGGCTCCTGGGAAAGCGGTCTTTGGTCTTCTGCACAGGTGGGACCCTGGTTTGAGAGGACAGCGGAAGGGACAGAGACACAGGCAGCCTGTCCATGCAGCAAGAGGCTGGAAGCCAGGCTTGCAGAGGGGTCACAGAGCGGCCTCCCGGGGGGCAGATGGACGCTGGGCTTTGCGGTCCCCATGGCAGGCCGGGGTTCGGGGCCCTGCACATCCCATTCTTTAGTCAGACCCCAACTCTGCAGCCCTACGGAGAGAGGCTGGCCTCCCAAAGCACATCTGAGCTGTGCAACGGGAAGAGAGAGTGCCCACCTGAAAGGGGTGTAGGGGTGTGGGGACAAGGGACAGAAAGCAGGTGGCGTGCCAGTAAGCACAGTGGTCGGCGCCCAGAGAGTAAGTGATTGCTAAGTGTTAGCAGTAGCGTTTGGAAAAGCAGGCATTACACCAAATGAGCAAGATTATTACCGAGAGTCACCGACATACTGTGTGGAAAGTGTCAGACACACAGAATGAGGGCTGAGGACACAAGGCCACGGCTACGGTGAGGAGCAGCACCTAGCACAAGCGTGCCTTCCTGAACAGCAGCTGGACAGGGAGGGGGCCAGACACCAGGAAGAACTGGGGACCCTGGCCTGGTTGGTCAGGGGGTGCGGGGGAGGCTGGGCCCAGCTCCCTTGGTAACTGGCAGTGTGGCTGCACGGTGCCCCACACTCCTCCCTGGGCTGCAGCTTGAGTCACTGGCAGACACCTCCTCCAGGCAGGCCCTGGGCTGGGGGCTGCTGCCGCTATGGTAGAGGAGTCAGACAAGGCCACAGATGGGGGCATGGCGGTGTCAGGATGGGGAACAGTCTGGGAAGGTGGGAGCTGTGGTCAAAGCCCCTCGCAGCAGTGGCCTCAGAGCAATTCTGGAGTGGAGGGTGGGGCGGGAATGGGGCATCTCAGGGAAAGGACCTTCTGTTTACTAGAAAGCCCCAAGCACACTTCGACCTTCTTACCTTCTGGGCCTCTGGACTTGGCTCCTGTTTCTGGGAAACAGAAGCCTTGGGAGGACTGGGGAGGAAGGGGGAAGGTCCCCAAGTGGACACCCAGAGTTGCTCACGGTACTCTGCCTGCCCCAAATGGCTCCCTCTCTGCACCATCCCGGGCCCTCTGCTCTGCAGCCAGCCCTACTCACAACCTGGGGAACCAGAGAGGCTCAAAATAAAGCTAACGATTAAAACATCAAACTGTCAGAGGTAAAGCAGGACGATATTGGCATGAGACCAGAGAGATAAGTGGAAGTAAATAAAAAGTTCAGAAAGATCTTTTCTTTGCTTTTCTTTTTTTTTTAAGTAGGCTCTACGCCCAGTGTGGGACCAAGTGCAGGCCCTGAACTCATGACCCTGAGATCAAGACCTGAGCTGAGATCAAGAGTCCGGTGCTTTACTGACTGAGCCATGCAGACGCCCCCAGATCTAAATACATTTAAAAAATTAGTCCAATATAAAAGTGTCATCTCCAGTTAGAAGGAAGGAATGGATTACTGAACGGAGAGGACCTGGGAAGCCATCTAAAAAAGAACAAAGATCATACTATATCCCTAAATAACTTCCAGAAAGATAAAATAGGTAAATGTTAAAAAAAAAAAAAGAAAAAAAGAAAAGAAACCTACAGTTACCAAGTGATACCAGCAGAGACATTTTTTCTGGAAAGACTTTTCTAACTCTGACACAAAACCCGGGAGACATCAAACAGATGATAGATTCACACACTGAAGAATAAAAAAAGTTCTTATGGCAATAATACAAGCCCAGTGAAAAGATGAATCAAGAAGAATTATTTGCAGTTCATCAGCCAAAGGGCTAATTTTCTGGGTCTATAGAGCAGTCCTACAAATCAATAAGCAAAAAGCAAATCCCATCGCTAAAAGAACAAAAGAGGGAGAGCCAGTTCATGGAAAAGGAAAGGGAAGTGACTCGAAATGCATGTTCAAATGAGCGGCATCTTCACCCATCGGGTTGGCCAAAGCCAAGAAAGAAAGTGGTGAACGCTTTATGGCGAGGGTGTTTTCTAAGCCCCAACTGTGGGGCGTGGCTCCGTGGCACAGGGCAATGAGGCTCCGTCTCAAGAACTCTCCGCCCAGCTCACTGCCACACCGTGCTGGTGAGGAAAGGAGGGTGTGGGAAACCAGGGAGGAGCTGGTGGGCAGGCACCAGGGGTGGACACCGATGGCAACGCTCTCAATGCACGAAGGGCAAGGAGCTCTGGTTTGGCCAAGGTGCAGAAGAGAAGGAGCAGGCTGCTTAGGGGAAAGGAGGAGGAAAACAGGAAATATACATGTATATTTGCACATGGTTAAAGTATCTCTGGGGAAAAAAAAAAGTATCTCTGGGGATATAGGGAGATCTGCATTGTATACTTTTTAGCTCCTTTTTAATTTTGAACCGTGTCAATGTATTAGATGGTCAAACATTGGTTAAAACAAAAAAGGAGAGGATTCTTTAGAATTTTAGAATCAAGTAACAGAATCTTCGAAGCAGAACAGGAGAATTTCTGACCCCTGCTGAATACTCCCAGCCTCCCAGGGACCCCTCCCTCCCGGTGCGGCAGGTTCAGCTGCGGATCAGTTCTGCCTAGAAAGACCCTGCTCACGCTGAGATCTCATGGGAGGGGAATGAGGGGAGAGGAAGGCAGGACTGGCACCCCAGGAGCTTGCCGTTGTGCTCAAGAGGGATCTGATCCTTCCCGCCCCAGGGGACGACTCCCTGTACTGATCTGCTCCCCAGGGCTGGCTCTGGGCCTCTCCACCAGGATCAAGCAGGTGTGACCTGGCCTGCTGAGAAGCAGACTTGAGCTGGAGGAGGTGACCCCAGTGGGTGCCGGGGTCCCCCCCCCTGGCGTGCCAGCTGGAGCAGTTCTTTCAAGTGTCAGCTGCCCAGCCGGAAGAAGAAAGTGCCCCGTGAGGGGACTTCAGAAGCCCAGAGGACACCTCAGGAGAGGGTGACAGGTGGGAGGAAGCGGGGAGGGCTGCCGGCCAGTCTTCAGGCCTCAGAGTTCAGTTGCCAGTTCCGACTCCCCAGCGCTTGATCTCGGAGGCCCCCTGGATGGCCACTGGCACCTTCCCCTCCGCCCAGTCCAGCTTCTGGCTTTGTCCTCTTGTTCTTGCTCTGTGTCCCCCTTCTAGCAGGAAGTGAGCCCCTCCCCTGGTCACTCTGCAACCCTCTCATGGACTCATGGTTACCTCTGTACATTTCTGCCCCGTCCTAAACGGCATGCTCACTCTGAGCCAGGCTCTGGGAAAAAAGAAATGTCCAGCCTCCCTCCAAGGCCCATGTGCTCTGGGGAAGGAGAGGCTCTCTTGCTCGGCTTTTACCACACCCCATGCCCACTGAGGCCCCAGGAAGGGCAGACCTCAGCCACGTACCTTCGGCACCAGGCGTGCAATGAATGGCCTGAGTGCTGAGGCTCAGAATGTATGTATGGGCCCAGTCCTGAGTGGGGCTTGGGGGCCACAGAGATGGGCAAATTCCATCTGGCCTGCAGGGGACTCCCAGACTGGGGAGGGTTGGGGCGGGGAAGCCAGGCAGGAGATGCTCAGGACTGTGGCAGGGGGGCCTGCCAGTGCTGGGGGATGTTATGCAGCCTGTAGGTGGGTGAGGCAAACCAAGGAAGGAGTCCAAAGGAAAGAGAAAGGGAGGCAAGGGCAGAAAGGTAAGTAGAGGAGAGGCTGTCATGCTGGGAGGGCCTGGGCTGTCTCATGCACCACAAGCTGAGGTGACCATCCCACACAGCAGCTGGGAGGTGTGAGCAGGGCCCAGGTCCTGCAGGGCCTTAGTGCTAGTTGGGGCAGTGGGATCACCGAGGGAGCAAGGGGAGTGGTGGGAAGGGCTCTGAGGGGGGAGTCCCATCACCGGGCCAAGTTTTATACTGGGGGCTCAGTGAAGAATGAGGGGGCTGGGGCTGTGACCTGTGCTGGCCAGTCCATAGCTACTGAGCTAGGATTTTATTAAGTGGAAGACCCTGGGCAAGTTTCTTAACCTTGCTGTACCTCAGTTTTCCCAACTGCAAGATGGGATGATAACATTACCTATATCATAGGGTTACTGGGAGGGTTAAATGAGTTAACAGAGGCCAGCCTGTGAGAACCCTGGTAGCCACTAGAACAAGGGTCAAGTCCGAGGAACAAGGATGGCACATCCAAGCTCTCCCTTTTCTGCGGCAGCCGTTAGCCCCGTCCCCCTTCCCCCAGCCCCCAACAGAGGCAGCCCTTACCTTGTGCAGCCAATGGAGGTTCATCTGCTGCCCCACAGCGATGTGACATAGTGCCAGGACCTGAAGAGGGGGCCCCCAGGGGGACAGTCAGGGCCCATGTGTGACCTGAAGGTTTCTATGAGTTCCCAGACACCCTGCCGCCTGCTGCCACTCTGAGCCTGGCTCAGAACCATCTACCAACCCTCCCTGTAGGCTATGGGAGTGCCCAGCTTAACCCAAACCTGGCCACCTCCCAGGTTATTCTAGGCCTCTAGGCTCCTCCTCCTCATCTACAGTTTCTCCCTTGAGAGTTCACTGTGCCCTGCTGCCCTTGGGCTGCCCAGTGAATGTTTTGGGAGTTCACCCAGGATTCTGAAGCAGACTTGAGCCTAGTCCCCCGAGAGCTTCTAGTTCAGCCTGGGGACTGACCTGAGTCTGAGGGAGTAGAGAATTGGGAGCAGGAACCAAAGCAGAAGCTTCTGGAAGAGACAGTCTGCAGTGGGCCCTAGCAGCAAGATGGCTCTCACTGGGTCAGGAGGAAAACATTCCATGATGGGGCAAAAGCCAGATGACCTCCCACCTTGAGACCACGCCCCAGCGGTGCAGGAGACTATGAGGCCCTGGGAAAAGCCAGCTTCCCCCCTTCGACCAGGGTGGCTCACCCTCCCCCTGGGAGTAGGCCCGCCTGCCTTCCCGGCAGTCGCACGTACCAGGAGGCCCGCGATGTAGGTGAAGGCGGCAGCGGTGGTCACGAGGATGGGCACCGACCAGTCGCTCCAGTAGCCCATGCGGTTGTAGAGGTACCTGCCAGGAGGGGGAGGGGTCAGACTTGCACCAGGGAGCCAGGAGGTTCCCGGGGGGCCAGCGGGCCATCCACTCTCATGGCCAGGGTCAGTGACCAGGCTGGAACCACCCTATGACACCGTCACAGTTTCTGTGCTCACCGGTCAGGCCAGTGGACACGTGGGCAGGCCCAGAAGCGTAAAGAAGAAAACAATTCACCATCATTCTACTGCCCAGAAGCAACCATCACCAAGACTCTGTAGAATTCTCTTCCGTGGGCTTCCCCTGATTTTATATATTTGTAAAACAGCAAAGCCAGGACCCTGTCATGCCCAGCACATGTGCTCAGCTTGGGTTTTGGAGGGAGGTGCGAGGGTTCCCATCCCTACTCTGCCTCTCACTGCAGGACCCTGCAGGGCTCCTTGGGGACAGGCTTCCCCAAGGTGAAGATGCCACTGACCGTGACACTGATCTCAATTTCAACTAAAATATTAAAACTTGGGGGTCCTAGGATTGCTCATATCGTCGTCCCTGACTTCTTGGAGCCCTTGTTTCTTCATCTATAGGATGGAGAGAACAAAGTGTCCTTCACCAGGCTTCCTGAGCACGAAGTGAGGCAAGGCACGTGGTAAGTACTCAATCAATTTTCTTCTCATTATTCACCCAAGAATTTACTGATGTCAGTAAAAACCCCGAGGAAGCGTGACTTTTGAACAGCCGTGTGGTCTCCTGAATTAATGTGCCATATGTAGCCAACTTTCTACTAATGAAAACAGTTTCCAGTGATTTACTCTTATAAATGAACACACACACACAATTTGTTTTACACATAGCTTTCTGTATTATTTTCTTACGATAGGCTCCTACAAATAGAAGTATAGGGCCAAATGGAATGCCCTTTTTAAAGCTCCTGGTATGTGCTGCTTAGTTGCTCTCCAGAAAGCCTGAACCACCCACATCCTCCCTGGAGCTGGGGACACTGAGGCTCAGAGAAGGCGCGATTCACTGAGGGTAATCAGAGAACATGGGCCGGCACCACGCAGTCTCTGACTTGCTGCCATCTTGGGCCTGGGAGGGGACACCAGGGGGACACACTGGGGGCACCTGCCTTCCCCAGCACACACACACACCCCCGCCCTCATGTTCAGATTCCAGAGGAAAGCCTACTGCTTACACCATGAGTGTACTCTTCTCACCATACAGCTGGAGAAACCGAGGCCCAAAGACAGGCAGGACCTGCTCCTTGGGAAGGACTCCTGAAAGAGGTTTTGGTGGCACTTGTCTCTCACTTTTGGCAAGGAGCCCTCCTGGAGAGCAACAGCCCACCCTGACCACCTGCTTCTTGCTCACATCCTCTCACTGCATGAACGATCCCCAGATACTGTTGAGACCTGGAGGGCCAGGCCAGGGTCTCCTGGATCCCAGCACTGACTCCAAGAAACCACGGTGACAGGTGAGGGAGCTGTGGGTCTCCAGGCCTTCCCCCTACGGTCTCCCCGTACACCCATCCTCTGCTTGAACTGCCCAGTAACAGGGCACTTACTCCCTGGGCAGAGTGAGGAACTTCTGTGGACAGTGTGACGCAAGTCCCTGTCCCAGATCTGCCCACATCTTGCTGTGTGACTCTGGAAAGTTTACTTAACCTCTCTAAGCTCCAGTCCCCTCAGATGGTCCCCAAACTGTTTTGGCACTAACTGGCTTTGCAGCCATGGGTGAGTGCCGCCCTCTTGGGGCCTCGGTTTCCCCATCTGTACATGACAGGGGTGGACCCAATGATCTCCCAGGCAGCAACGCTCCAGTTCAGGAGAACTGTCCAGGGTCTGCCGTGGAGGGCCAGCAGGCAATGTTTCCAGCCACGCACTACACAGCCTATGCTCTGGATACCTGGGAGGATGAATAATTGATCGATGGCATTTAATAAAGGCCAGAGGCCACCTCTGGGACACAGGCTTATCTTGCCAGGCTGCAGGGGGACAGTAGCACATCCTTTATTGTACTCATTAATGATAGGGCCACGGCCTCATGCCGTGCAGAGGAGAGTTGATGCCTAGACTCCATTAATAGCTCATTAATAGGATCAGCCCAGAATCCTAGCACCACAGCCCATCAGAAGCTCAGAGCCCTAGAAATCCCACTTCTAACCTCATGGCCGCCTTCCAGCTGGAGCTCCAGCCTCCCAGGAAGCAGCTCTGAGCCCTCCCATGGCCACGGTCTTGTTCTGTCTTCAGAAAGACCTGATGAGGGGGGAGTTATCCCATTTTACGGAAGAGGAAACTGAGCTTAAGAGGGGCTCGGCTGAGTGTGCTCACGGTCACAATGAACTGAGCTTGAGCTGAACTTCCAGCAGGAAGGTAAAGACAGCAGGGGATGGCGAGCAAGGAGGCCTGGTTTCCAAGCCCCATCTCTGCTCCCAGTTCCTGCGTGACCTAGGGCCTTGGTTTCCACATCTGTCTGTGGGGGAGTCCCCCGCTAGAACCCAGGGAACCTGCTCCCCTTCTCATGCCTTCCACTGTCTGACAAAGGCAGGCCACGGAGGGGGTGAGGAAGAAGCAGGTGCCCTTGTGTATCCAGGTATGAGCCTCAGAAGGCCCTACCCTTGGACCTGAGGCTCATGCCCATAAAGGATGCTGAGCTATTCTGGAACCATAGCATCTGCCAGCCCAGCCCAAGGTCCTGCACTGGGATTTCAGATGCCTGGAATCTGGGATCATCTCCCCTGCTGAGGCCCTGGTCTTTTTCTGGGCCTTGGTGTTCTTATCTACGATGAGGTCCAGAGGCCCCAGACCCCAGCTGAGCCCTGCCCTAGTCTTCCATTCTTGTTTCCCATGAGAGCACACCAGGAAGGAAGCCATGTTCTCCCCAGCTGGTCTCCACTCCTGTAGGCCCTTGTGCCTTCCAGAGGACTCTGTCCCCAAAAGCCACACAGAGAGCTCTGAGGGCTAGCCTGGGAGACAGGTTCAAACCAAAGCCCCCCAGTTCCAGCCCAGGGCCCCAGCACTGTGTCCCCGTCCTCCCTGTCCCCACTCACCAGTTGAATTCATCGTAGTCGTTGTGGGCCTCCCACCAGAAGTACAGCCAGGTGAGTGTGAGGCCGAAGGTGAAGGCGAGGAGCAGGAACCAGAGGCGTTCCCACTGGAAGAGAGGGCAAGAAGAGGGGTCAGATGAGGTCAGGGGCTGGCCCCTTGGGCCACCTCCCACCTAGAACGTTCCTCCTACCTCTCCCTTTATGGCTACACTTGCCAGGCAGAGACTACTAGCCTCTTCGTCATGGGGACCCGAGGCTCAGAGCGGGAAGCGAGCTGCCTAATACCACAGCGCCCAAAGCCACAAAATGGTGGGGAGCTAGGAGCGGAATCGGGGGTCTGCCCCAGGGATCTTCTCTGCCCCTTTGGCTGAGGCTTTTCCAGGGAGCATATCTGCCCATTCTGCCCACTTCCAGGAGCAGTATGCCCATTCTGGCAATGGCCCCCAGGAGCAAAGGCCATGTCTGCCCTAAGCCTTTGCACTGGCGTGGTCCTCTGTAGTCTGTGAGGTCACATACCTCACCTTCCCTTCCCACATACACCTGCAGTGCGGGTGTTCCTTCCCACCTCTGTTCCATGCTCCCCATAGATGCACGGAGGCCCAGAGAAGTGAAGTGACTTGTCCTAGTCACACAGCAAGCCAGCAAAGGCATCAAGACCAGCGCCCCAGTCTCTGGACTTGAAGCACAGGGTTCTACCCACCCCGTACCAGGTGCCGGCCCCTCGGACCTGGGCCATGTAGCCCCCCGTCTCCTGCAGGGATGGGGGTGAGGCCCCGACACTGCCGCTTCCGGAGAAGTCTGTAGGCACTTCCAGCTGGGCCCTCAGGTTTACCCCTGCTTTCTTCTGTCCCCTTATCTCAGCAGCACAACCAGCTGGGAACATCCTGCTCTCCGGGAAACTGCTGAGGTCATCAGAACAATCCAGCAGCGGGTGACAGGAAGTCAGTGCAGAAGAGAAAGAACCAAGACCACCCCCACCTTGAGGGGCTGCAGGGCTCCGGTGGCCCAGGCGTCTCTCGCCTGGCCACCACCCAGAACTCCTGCGGGCTCCCCATGGCTCCTCTAGGCTTTTTTGACCCTTCTAGCCCAGAGGCATGGCTTTAGCCATGGTATAACCTCTTGATGGCTCCTCACTGCTTAGCCAAGCAGGGAGGCCCCTCTGGGGGTGTTCCGCCTACCTCCCTAGTTGCATCCCCTTCCTCTACCAGTTCTCTCACCCTGGCTTACTTGCCTGACATTCCCATTCACCTTTCAAGTCAGCTCACATGTCAGCTCCTCTGTGAAGTCTTCCTGGATTCCACCTCCACCACTACACTGCTCCCTTCTGCAGCATCAGAGCCCCTGTCTTTAAACTCATGCCCTGTGCGCCACAATCTGCTCCTGGGGCCAAGTCTGCCGATCAGCTGCAGGGTCTGCAAGGATACATGCCCTTATAATTTATGACTGCAGGCAGAAACACGTACAAGAGGAGGGAAAGGTCATTCACTGCCTAGGACGCCTCCATCCTGAGCCACCAAGAGACACCACCATGGAGAGGCTGCGTGTACAATGTGTGGAGCCAGACTCCTCGTCTCCCAAGCTGTATCAGTGCAGGCATAACCCCTCTGTGCCTCAGTTTATTCATGTGTGTGGCGAGGACAGAGTACATATGCCATGGGGTCGATAGGAGGATTAAATGAGATAATAGGAGCCAAGTGCTCAGAAGCAGGCCCGCAAGCTGTCAGTGCTCCAGCAGCGTCTTCAAGCATGCTCTGCCTCCCCGGCATGCAGGAAAGGCCCTCGAACCCGGAGGGGCTGTGACGCTCCACTACCAGCACCCACTCCATGCCTTGCCCTGGGCAAGAGGGTGTGAGTTTGGGTGACCGTGAAAGCAGCCTCCTCCACTCACTGTCACACGCAGAGCTCAGGCTGCCTTGCTTTGCCCCACTTTGTACATAAACAGAGCCGTGGAGGTCATGGCTCTCTGAAAGTGGGGAGGTGGTGGCTTCTCAGATGGGTGACCACTTGTGTCTGTCCTGCCCAGACAGAGAGCAGCACGAGCCCTGGCTCCAGGCCCACGAGGCTCAGCCTTGCTCAGGAATGGAGAAACCCCAGATGGGAGCAGGGCAAGCCATGGGTCTTCCTGGAGCACTGGAACCCTGACAGCCACCCACGAACGGCTGGCACACTTCCAGGGAGCAGGGAAGGGCCAGGCTTCAGCCATGGGGGCTAAGGGCTATGGAGTGCCCCTTCGGAGCCAGCACCCCAGCCTAGCAGGCCTAGCATCCCCTAGGCCTCGACTTTCTCAGAGTTCTTCTTGCTGCCTCCAGTCCTCATTTGCTCACAAATATGAATTCATTTGCTGCTGCCTCCCCCCCCCCCCATTTCCTGCAGAGTGCAGCTGGCTGGTCCCAGGCCAGCTTAAGCATCGGTCTTCCAAGACTGAGCCACCTCTGGTCATGCCCCAGCTCAAGAGTCTCACTGGCTTCAGCTGTCCTCTGTGCCCGCACCTGGGCCTTAGAGGCCACGCACCAAATTGCCCCCAGTTCTTCACACAGGCTCTCACAGGCCTCATCCATGCTTTGCACAAGCCGTACCCTCTATTTAGAAGGCAAGCCTTCTCTGGTTCACGGGGCAACCCTCCTCCCTGTAGCCTTCCCTGTCCCAGCAGGGAGAACCTCCTCTCCACAGAGTTTCCAGAACCCTGGGCCCCATGTCTGTTCGGGCAGAGACCCCGCAGCTCTCTAACTGCCTCTGTGGGTCTTCTCTGCTCCACCATAAGTGCCTTTGAGATCTGGGTGGTCTTCACATTCCCAGGGTGGGGTGGGAGCATAAGAAAGATTTGATAAGGAAATGATAGCTGAGAAAGAACCTTTCTCCCACTCTGGCATGAGGACACCCACTCCGGAGAGGTTTCACTGGGGGCTAACCCCCCACCCCCCACAGAGGGGCCCGTGGGCTTCTGTGCAGCCCCAGCCGCCAGCAGTGGGGGGGCCATCTGTCTACAGAGATCGTCCACCTCAGCAGGGGCAAGGCCGTTGCACCTGTGGTCTGTAGACAAGGTTCTGAGGGGGCTCTGGGTGAGGGGTGAGCCTCAGCCGATGATGAGTCCTATCCCAGGCAAGCAACCTGAATTCAGGGACCGTGGCAGGTTAGAGAACCCACTCCAGGGGCTGGGAAGGGAGCCTAGGGTGAGGTTCAATGCAGGACCCGGGGGCAATTCTGACAGGTGGCCAGGGAGACCACAGGGGTTGGGGGGCCCACAGCAGACAGGAGCCCTTTGCACTGAGGGCCACTGTCCCCACTTGGCCAGATCCTGACAGCGGGGTAGGAAGGATAGTGCAAGACTGAGGCACTACCCTGCCCCGGGCCTGGACAGTGTCCCGGATGAGAAAACTTGAGATGGCAGGTGGGTGAGACACCCAGGGCACGGTGGAGATGGGGGCCAGGCCTAAGCAACAAGGAGCTAGGAACCCCATTACCAGAACCAGGCATGAGGTGGGGTTGGGGGCCACCTAGAAATGAAAATCTTGGGAGCTGGAAGGTGGGGGCTCCAAGGCCACAAGGAGCCCGTAGATGGGGATGGAGAGGCCCAACCCCAGTGGGGAGGCGGCAGGTCACTGTAAAAACAATCAGAGGAAAAATCTGGATGGTAGGGGCTGGAAGAAAGGGGAAGGGAAGGCCAGGAACCGGTGGAGGAAGAGGCGGGCAGCAGCTCCACCAACAAAGGGGCTCCAGACAGCAGCACAGGTTCCTTGTCGGGGCTATGACAGGAGAGAGGCCTGGGCCTCTTCCTGGGAGGTGTGCACTCTGGGGTCATGGCCAGCTTCAAGGGATGGTGGACCCGCCGGCCCTCCCTCACCTCTCCCAGTCTGCACGGGGTCTAGGGGTCTCTATCTGTGGGTTTTTATCCCCATCCAAGAGCAAATGAAGACCCCAAGCCTCAGAGAAGGGCCAGCACATACAGCTGAGCAAGCAGTGGACCCCATCACTAAGAAGGGGCACTCACGTCATGCTTACCATCAGTGTGTATTTTTATCATGGCCCTTTCTCAGCAGACACTGGACATGGCCCTGGAGGAGGGCAGTCTCTTGCTTCACCAAGGCTCAAATATGCACGAGTAGAGGGGAGTCAGAGGTTGAGCGACATACCCAGGGTCACCTAGTAGGGGAAGCTGGAGGTGGGATTGAACCCAGCCGTCCTGATGGAGGCAGTCCTCTGCGGGTCCCCTTTGAGAGCCAGCCCTGCACAGCTCTCCCTCGGACCCACCCTTGCCAGCTGGGACCTGGTATAGTTGCCCAGTGTGGAGTCACTGTGATTCCTCACTCCTGTGAGTGAGTCACACTGTGACTCCACACTGGGTCAAATCTCCTCCTCCTTCAGGGAGCGCCCCCATCCCTCCAGCCCTTGACGACCTTTTCCTGAGCAATTCTGCACAGACTCTCCGTACCCAGCAACTTGGCCTTCAATCTTATTCTGAAATTTGGAGATGGAAAGAGCCTGGGCTCGGGAGGCAGATGGACCAGTCTCTGCCTCTTGGGCAAGTTAACCCCTCTGGGCCTCAGTTTCCTCATCTGCAAAATGGGAAAATAACCCCCTACCTTGCAGGGCTGATACTGAGTGAGATGGTATATGTCAGTGGCACAGGGGAGGTACATAAAAGGGGACCATTCCCTGGGCTGTGGACTCCTTTAGGGCAGGGATGGCTGAACTAGGTCTCTGTGACCTGGGCCCACAGAGCACAGGTGGCGTTTGGACATTGTGTGAAGAACAGAAGAAGGTGCCAGCATGACTGACCCAGAGAGGCTTCAGGCCAGTAGTGGACAAGGTCATCACCAACCCAGACGTAGCCTCAGGCTGAGGCCGCAGGCCTCCAGGAACCAAGGGAGGTACTGCGATACGCAGCCACCTTCCTTCAGAACCTTCTAGCCGCCGGTGCAGAACAAAGGTCAGGTAGTTCCAGAACTGACTGGCACAAGGAGAAGCGGAGAAAAGCTGGGGAAGAGGCCAGGCCCTGGCTGTGGGCTCACTAGGCTACCCCATCCCTGAGCCGGCAGCAGTGGGAGAGAGAACCCCAGAGGCCCCGGCCCCAGAGGCCAGGGCATCCAGCCCCATGCTCCCTGCCTCATCTCCTCCCATGCTTGTCCCCCGCTCCCCCCGGGGAAGGCCGGTCCCTCCATCCCGCACCAAGCCACAGTGTGCCAATTTCCCAGAGGCCACTGCTCCCCCTCACTGTTTCCTGCTGATGGTCACGTCTTCTCGCCCCTCTCCATGTCTGTCCCGCCCACCCCAGAGCCTTCTGCCTTCAGAGAAAAACGTGCTGAAAGAGCTTGTAAGCAGCAGGGGCTCATGCAGCCACAAAGCCCGGGCTGCAGCCACATCCCCTTCACAGGAAGTGTGGGCCCAGGCCCCGCAGCTTGCTGCTCACCTCAGGCCCCTGCTGGCCCCACGCTGCAGCCCCAAGCCAGGATGCACCCCCCCAACCCCCCCCCCCCCCCCCCCCCCCCCCCCCCTCCACCACCCAGGGTCCAGAAGCCAGCCTTCCAGTCTTGGCTTGGCCACAGACTTCAGTGTCACAGGATGGCAGAGCCAGCACTGGGTGCTGGCCTCTTGTTCCCCAGCTGTCACCACACCACCCCTTCCCCTGGCAGAGACTGCTTCTGAGCCTCCAGGAGAGGTGCCCACCCTGCGTCTGTTCTTGCAGCTCCAAGGGTGGGTGCTCTCCCTCTGAACTGAACGTCTTTCCTTCAGAGACAACAGCCGGATAGGGACACGCTGCCTCTGGGAGCCCAGCAACACTGGCTTCGGACCCCAGACTGGCCACCAGGAGAAGATGTGCGTTTATTCTCTCGAGCACCAGCTGCCTGCACCGTAAAATGAGGACAGCAGGTTGGCAAGGCGGCTCAGACCAGCAAGGACCTGCATGTCCCTCTGTCCCTCCCTGAGGTGCCGTTGACCTCTGCCCCCTCCACGGCCTCCCTGAAGCTGGCTCTCTGATACCACACAGAACAAGTCCAGCCAAAGGGCAAGAAATATCGGGGTCAGATGACCAGGGGATGGGGGGAATGCAAGCAAGAGCCACTGCCGCGGGGCTGTGTGCTGTGAGCTTAGGACCAAGCCTCAGCTTCCTTCTCTGTTCACAGGGATGACATCACCTCCACGTCATGGGAGGGCTGCCAGGCCCGCCTGTGATTACAGATGTAAGCTGTAAGTTGCCAAATCCATGGTCGTTCCTTTAATTATCATTTCACATCTGACAGCCCTTTAATTATGTGAAGACAGTGATCAAGACAACCCCCTCCTCACCGCCCCCTGCTCTACACCAGATTTTTTCTGGCTGCTGAGGACAGCCAGTAGCTCACCTGCCCCCAGCCCAGGGTGGGTGCCAGGGTCGGCGGGGTGCACGGATGCCCCGTGCCCACTCCCAGCCCCACAGTGCCAGCTGCGGGAGGACAGAGCCCTGCATGAGCTCTTCACAGGGTGGGGGCAGGGTGCTCCTGAGAGCCCCCCGCCTGCTCCATCTGCTTTCATCCTCTCTTCTCTCAGCTCTGCAACGCAGGCAGGCACTTGAGCTGGAGGAAAGCAGGGCTTGGAGAGGGGAAGTGACTTGCCCAAGGCCACAAAGAGCAACCCTAAGAGTGAAGCCAGAATTCACACCCAGGTCTGAGTGCCTTCAGCATCTCCAACTACCCCAGAGCAATGGTAAGTAGGACATGTAATTATCCTTTTCTGACCAAGGAGGAAGTTGGCTCAGAGGGGCATGGCCTGGCCCAAGTTCACCAAGTGAGTCATAGGCAGTGCCAGGCCAGGAACCCTGGAATTTCAGTTAGAAAAGGGTTCAGAGACCATCTCGCCTCATCCTCTACAGACCCCATTCTGAAATGGAGAAACTGAGACCTGAAGAAGGGGAATAGTCTGGAAGAAAGGACACAAGATCAAGACATGGTAAATCAGTACAGAAAGGATGGCGAATTCAACAGATGGTGTTGGGACATCTGGACATCCATTTAGTAAAAAAAATTAGGGCCCTACCTCACACTCCATACCAAACCAAATCCCAGCATCTCCCCCTCTGTGTCCTTGCCACCACTCTCTTCTAGTCACCCCAGACACGTGTGCTGAGCCCTGCACAGTGGGAGGTGAATGAGGCCTGGAATCCCATTGGAGCAACCCCCACAGATGACTGAGCAGACAGCAGGCAACTCCCCCCTAGGAACCAGTGTGGCGAATAGAGCTGCTCAGGAGAACACAGCCAATTACAGGAGGGGGACAGTCTGGAGGGCTTCCTGGAGGAGGAGATGCCTACAATAAAGTTGGAAGGAAAGGGCTTGCTGAGATGATAGGTCAGGGGGCCTGGATTGGGGCAAAGGGAGGGAGTAGAAGTATGATGGCGCAGAGCTCAGCAGCTTTTATTTGGAGGAACTGGCTTCCTTTCCTATGGGCATATAAAAGCTTTCTCTATGTCAGAGTATTTGCTTGCATCTATACTGTATATTTTCTCTTATTTGATCATTTCACTTTATTATGTTTTTAAAAAAAGATTTTATTTATTTGACACAGAGAGACAGCGAGAGAGGGAACATAAGCAGGGATAGTGGGAGAGGGAGAAGCAAGCTTCTCACTGAGCAGGGAGCCCAATGCGGGGCTTGATCCCAGGACTCTGGGATCATGACCTGAATCAAAGACAGACACTTAACGATTGAGCCATCCAGGCACCCTGACTTTATTATGAGTTTTGTATAAAAATTTAAATTTGGGGGGTGCCTGGGTGGCTCAGTCAGTTAAGTGTCTAACTTCAGCTCAGGTCATGATCTCAGAGTCCGGGGATTGATTCCTGCATGGGGCTCCATGCTCAGTGGAGTCTGCTTGTCCCTCTGCCCCTCCTTCCCCACTTGTGCTCTCTCACACACATGCTCTCTCAAATAAATAAAATTAAAAAAAAAATTTTTTTTTAATTTTTATGTAGTCAAATCTATCCCTTTTCCTTTATAGGTTTTGTCTTTGGTATTGTGTTTAAGAAAGGTAGCTCTGGGGTGCCTGGGTGCTCAGTGGGTTAAGCCTCTGCCTTTGGCTCAGGTCATGATCTCAGGGTCTTGGGATCGAGCCCCGCATCAGGCTCTCTGCTCAGCAGGGAGCCTGCTTCCCCCTCTATCTCTGCCTGCCGCTTTGCCTACTTGTGACCTCTCTCTCTGTGTCAAATAAATAAATAAAATCTTAAGAAAGAAACAAAGAAAGAAAGAAAGAAAGGTAGCTTAAGTCTATATATCTGACTTGTATTTTATACTGGTAATTTCTTGGCTTCGTTGTTTACATTCAAATCTGTAATCTGCCCAGCTCTCTGTCCGCCTCTGTCTACGGCTCCACGTGGACGAATGCGTGCACAGAGAGAGGCTGGAAAGCCATTTCTCTCAAGTGTTAAGATTAGAATTCCTTCTACTTTACATCTTTCCAAGTCGTTTGAATTTTTTCAACAAATGTGTACTTCCTAAATAGAAAAGAGGAGTTTAAATATAGAAGAAAAATACAATTTAATCCATCTGGAATGTATTTGGGTGTGAGGTAAGAGGCAGGGATCTAATTTTACTTCCACCAAATGGATGCCTCAGCTGTCCCTGCACGGTCTGTGAAGTCTGGCATCATTTCCGTGCTCATGATGTGCGCGTGCTGCTTCTAGGCTTTCTAGTCTGTCCCAGAGCAGCCCGTTCCCTGGGGGTGGGCGCTGCCTGGCTGAGCTCTGCACCCTGTGCCGCCCCTGGGGTCCCCACTCTGATTTAAGGTCCTCGGCACCATGTGGCCCTGCAGAGCCAGGAGAGAGGTTGAGGGGTGCCTACCCATGGAATCTGCCCTCTTGCAGGCTAGGTCTCGGGCATGCCAGCTCCTCCAGTCATCGGCCTGTTTCACCCATGCCACGTGCCAAATAGGGGGACTGATGTACCAGAAAAGCCTGGGAGATGTCAGCTGGAAAGGGTGTGGGGAGCCCCCCCTCTGCCCACCCCCCTACAAGAGCAGGCCCTGGCAGGATTACTCTGGCCCTGACTCAGGAGATATGGGGGGAGCAGGTGGCCTGGGGAGGTTTATAGCATTAGGGCCAAAGCAGGGAAAGGGATTAGAGTCCTCAACCACAGCCAGCTCCTGACAGCCTAAGAGGCTGGATTGATTTTTCTGGGCTACTGAGCGCCAGGCAATTAGGCCTCTGACTGCCCTTGCTTCTGCTGGGGACCGCTGAGAGCAGCTCATTAGGTGGGACGATGGAACCAGGCCCGAACTGCAGCATCCCGCCTCTCCGCACACGTCCTGTGGGCTACACCAGCCCACGGGGAGACGGGAGTGGGAGCACTGGGGGACCTTAGGAAGGGTTACCCCAGGCTCTTAGAGGGTCCTGCCAGGGTTGTGCTGGGTGCCAGTGCCCCCTATCGTCTCCCGCCCTGCTTGGGCTCCCTAAGCAGACACTCAAGATGGTCACAGAATGTTAGCTGCTTTCCCTGGAGTGCTGCCGGGCACCCTGGGCACTTGCCCCGGAGGAGCTGGGTGGAGCATTGGGGTTCCCGAAGGCCGAGACGGGTGTGGCTTTATTGCTGCAATAAGGAGGGTAACACAAGGTCTTATCCCCACTCTATTTGTTTATTTTATTATTTTATTTTTTTTTAAAGATTTTATTTATTTATTTGACAGACAGAGATCACAAGCAGAGACTCAGTCAGAGAAAGGAGGAAGCAGGTTCCCCGCTGAGCAGAGAGCCCGAAGCGGGGCTCGATCCCAGGACCCTGGGATCATGACCTGAGCCGAAGGCAGAAGCTTTAACCCACTGAGCCACCCAGGTGCCCCTATTTTATTTTTTTAAATCCCCATGTTAGGAGTGGGAAAACTGGAGATCAGAAGGCACCCCTCTGATCTGCTGGGCCCCTTTTCGCCAAAGCACCAGAAAAGGGAACAGGGAAGTTTATAGGGTGAACACGTTTTCACCAAGGTTGAGACAGCAGTCTTCCTTGTACAAGATGTGAGGTGCACTGATACCCCCTTGGGGCATATGACTCTGTACCTCCATCTAACCCATAAGCAAGCTGAGGCCCAGAGAGGGTCTGGCCTTGCCTAGGGTCCCACACTAAGTTGCTGATGGAGGCAGGGCAGAGTTCAGGCCACAGCTTCCTGGCCAGGGATGCCCAAGCACTTTCAGCTGACTGCAGTGACACCCTGGAGCCTACGGCAAAGGTGGCTTTATCCAGGGAGCCCACCTTGATTCCCAAGTGGGACATACTCTCCCCTGGAGGCCCACCTGGTGGGGCTAGGACAGTGAGGTGGGGACCCAGCTGGGGAAGTCTCCACCCCCGGGGCTCCTGCACACTGCCGGCAGGGTCCAGTCTCTGCTCCCAGGGTGGCTTGGGAGGTCCCGAGGCGAAACCCACACCCTCATCTGCCAACCACAGCCAGGAGCACCAGAAGGCAGTATGCACCTGTCTACAAGTGTATGCTCGCCCCCTCCCAGGCCACCCAATCCCCAAGAGCTCATCAGAGGCCTTGTCCCTCTGGGTGCAGTCAGCAGGACGGCAGGCCTGGTCCCTAACTGGCTTCCTCACCACTCTTCCGCTCCCCAGCTCGGTCATCCTGCCGGCCCTGCCCCAAGACCTGGGCCCTGCTCCCATAACACTGAGTCCCTTAGGAGACACAGAAAGTCACAGTCCATGGGGGCAGCCCAAGCTGGAGGTGCTACAGGAGCCCAGGGGAGGGGGCCTGGTTCGTTTTCTGTTTAAGGGGATAACTCTTAGAGGAGTAGGCATTTGCCACGAGCCTCTCAAGGTAAAGAGAGAAGGGGCATTGCAAGCGACAGGGCAGCCTGAGTACAGGCCCAGTGCTATGAAGAGGTGAGGCCATCCTGGGAGGGGTTGGGTGTGGGGGTTAAATGATGGACTTCCCCAGCAGGGGTCTTCCTGCGTGGCTGCAGAGGCTCTGGTCATAGGAGCTAGGCCATTAGGGGTGGGGAGACTTTGTTGTGTCCCACCCCCACTGCGCTCTTCCTGGACTCTGTGGGGACCACTTTCCCCCCCCCCCCCCCCCCCCCCCCCCGAAACAGCATGCTTTCCCATTCCATCTCTGGTCTCTGGAATAGCCTCACCCGGCTAGACTAGAAATCAGGTGATGGGAGGCATCATACAGGACTCCCTCAATCTCTTCCGCAGATAGCTTTTTGATTACACCTTCCAAGCGTCTCTAGAGTCCCTCCCTTTGCCAGGAGCCTGCATATGCCTCCCCCAGGTGAGGCCTCAGCCCCGCTGTCTGGCTCCCTGCTCCCCCACCTCCCCTCCAGCGTCTCCGCAACAGAGCCAGACTGGTCCTCGCCCAGCTTGAGTCTGGCTGTGCTCCCTCTGCCCAGGATGGAAAGCAGGCTCCCCAGCACAGCCTCGGGCTGCCACCGCCTAGCCTAGCGCCTAGCAACGACCTCCCTCCTCACACAGAGCCACACGGAGGCCAGATTGCTCTCAGTTCCCAAGCACAAGAAGCTCTGGCACCCACAGCACCCCGTGCCTCGAACACTTCCCCATCCGGCTAGACAGGACTAACTCTCAGACAGCAGCTCAGGCCAGCTCTCCTGTCTGGGGTTTTCCTGGGCCTCAGCAGTGAGCACCCTGGGTGGCCTGGCTCTGTTGGTTCTTGTTGAGGAAACAGGAATTGGAATTGGTGCGTCCCAGACAAGATTGCTGGTGTGGAGCCCAAGGGTAGGGGGGCACGGGCCTGGGGAGGCCAGCAGAGGGCCGAGCATGCCTGGCCTCCAACCCTGTGGCTTGAACAGATCACTTACTCTTCCTGGAGCCCTCTCTGGGAGACAGAGAGGTCAAACGAGCTTAAAACAGTCCTCGAGGGGCGCCTGGGTGGCTCAGTGGATTAAAGCCTCTGCTTTCGGCTCAGGTCATGATCCCAGGGTCCTGGGATCAAGCCCCACATCGGGCTCTCTGCTCAGCAGGGAGCCTCCTTCCCCCCCCACCCCGCCCCTCTCTGCCTGCCTCTCTTGCCTACTTGTAATCTCTGTCTGTCAAATAAATAAATAAAATCTTAAAAAAAAAAAACAGTCCTCGAAAGGCAAATGCACTACGGAAATACAAGAGAGATGACAGCTGATGTCCGTCTCCTTCCTCATCTTGGGCTGGGAAGCTTCCCCAGGTGATTGACCTGCATGCCTCTCGCTTACATGAGAAGCTGGTTTGGACACTGTGCTGCCTCCCCCAGACACGCAGTCTTCACGGAGCCCTGGGGGACAGCCTGAGAACTGTCTTCTGTCCTACCCGGTCCTTAATTGGCAGTATTAGAGTAATGAGTCACAGACAACAACCAATTAATTATCTCCAGTTATAAAAAGCTTCACTTCTCCTTCCTAGCTGTAGAGTGAGCCAGCCTCCTGCTGCCGGCTTCTCTGCTCCCTAGGGGCTGGAGGCAGAAGAGGGCATTTCACCTCTCCCATTTGGTCCTCAGTTTCCCGTTGTCTTATGTGTCCAGTGTGTGTCCTGGGGCTGGGGGACAGTGAGAGCAAAGTCTCAGGGGAGGTGGGACTGCATCAGGCTGGGGGGACAGGAAGGAGGCTGCCCCCAGGATCCATTCCAGTAGGGCGGGGCTCCTGTTCATCCCAGAACCTTGGAGGACTCCCAGTCTGGCATTCAAGCCACGCCCACTCTTGCCCCACTTGTAGGGCTCCTGGTCCCATGCTCTTCCTCCCGCCGGCAACTTCCCAAATCCTCCTCCTGCCCCTCCTTTCTTCCCCTTCTGGCAAGTTCTCACTTAATCACATACACAAAACCTGCGTGTCCTCTCCTCCAGCCTTCATCTTCCTGTGGTTCCTCTCATAAATCTATCCTGGACTCCAGGTGTGACGTGGCTTGAAGCCTCAAATTCTCCAACAGCATCACGGTAAAAGCCATCCCACAGCAGAGACCTAACAGGGCAACTCATGTAAGCTCTTGCCCCCCTGCATACAATAGGTACTCAATAAATGTTAACCGTTATTCCTGGGCTTTATTTCCCAGCCTGAACAGGGCCATGATAAAAGGCTCCTGTGACTCACCACCAGTCTGTCGCCCCATTTCACAGATGGGGATCAGAGAGGTCTGGCTTCCCAGAAGAACTTGACTCAGGGCTTGTCTGAGTTGGGAGGTACTAGGGAGGCTCCCTCAAGAGGACTTGAGGGGAGGCAGTGCATGGGCAGGGGGAGGAGAGGGGTCCCCAAGGTCTTCACCAAGGGAAGGTGGGGATGAGAAGAGGCACAGGCAAAGGTGGAGTCCCTGCCCCTTTTGGGGGCCTTTCCTCTACTGCCTTGGCAGTGCCCCTTCATACCCAGCCTGTGCCCCCAGAGCTCACTCCCGGGCCTGTCTGTTCAGTAAAGCTTACGGAACACCTGCTCAGCCCCAGCCCCGACTCTGAAACACCAGGTCACTATTCCCCTCCCTGTGCCGGGCCAGAGAGCCCAGCCCCCATCATGGTCTCCAACCGGGCATCTAAGGAGGGACTGGGAAGAAAGAGGATGGTGGGGGAGAGAGAGAAAGGATGAGCAGGCTGAAGCTGGAACCCAGGAAGTGGGCGGGGAAGCGGAACGAGGTGGGTGACAGGGAAGGAGGAGGAGGCTCATCTCAGCTGGGAGCTTCGGTGGGTCGCCTGAGGGGGGCTTACCCCAGTCTGCAGAGGCCCTGACACCCAGAGCTGCCACAAAAACCCCTCGAAGCCAAGCTGGCCTGGAGCCTCCTGTAGCCCCTCCCACCCTTGCTCCATCCCTGGCACCCCAGATGCTGGCATTTGCAGACACAGCCCTGCTTGGGCTCCCAGTCAGCTCAAAACCGGCCTCAGCCAACCACTTCCTCCACCCTGGGCCCCGTGCTGGCCGCAGCAAGGCCCTATCACTTCCTGACTCTGAAGCCTGGGATAGGCCTGCCCTGGGCCCACAGAGGGCTGTGAGATGTCCTGGGGGCTCTGCCTTCCTCCAGCAGCTACTCTGATGAGGACGGTGGCCTAGTTGCTCACTGCTGGGGAGCTCAGCCGTCCTCCTCCCTAAGCATCACAGCCCCAGGTCCAGATCACAGCTCTGCCCCCTCACTGGCATCCCTGGCTTCTGCTTCCCTATGAAAGATGGTGGCAATGACATCTAGCTCCAGGGCTTGGTGGAGAAGCGAGAGGGGCCGTGTCAGGGCTCAGCACTGTACCCGGCACAGACACCTGGGGCCAGCTGCCCACTGGACTCCTGGCTTTCCCGATGCAGGGAGGACCTGCTGCTGGCCCCTGTCCCTGGGACCTGCCCAGTGGCCTGGAGCAGATCCTTGCCTCTGTTTGGCATGTCCCCTTCTCTGGGCTGGGAGTGGGGACGTGGTAATGTCAGACCGTGTGCTCACCAGGTAGCACTTGCTTCTTACCCCTTGGGGACTGTGAACCCAGGCTCCTGATTCAGGCCAGGGCTCTGTTGGTCCCCAGCACAGGCAGAGAAGGAGGGCAAGAAGGTAGACAAGCTTCCCCATGCTCCCCCAACCCTCGCCCCCCGGTGATACTTGGCCTCTGACCTCAGCTGGGTCACCCACACTGTTGGCCACTCCAGCCTGTTTCAAGGCTGGCTCAATTTGGACCCTGGGTTCTTTGTTTAGACAAGCAGGAGAGAGGAGGAGAGCTGTTTTCCAGGCAGCAAAGCTTTTAGATAAATACTATTTATCTCCCTCCCTTCTCTCTTGAAGGAGTTGCGTTCCTTCAGGGAAGAAACTAGATCCCGCAGCTAACAGTGCCCCAGGGATGGAAGCTTCGGTTCAGCTGAGGGTCTGGCCTGGGGTGCCGGCCCTGGTGCCAGCCCATGGCCCTGCCAGCTCCCAGGTTCCGGGATGGCCCGGCCCACCTCTTCACCCTCCCCTCCAGCCACCCGCCTGCCTACCTGCCGAGCTGCCAGAAAGCTGAAAACTTCTGCTCACCTTGGCAGGGGGCTGGTGGGGGTGAGAGCCCTTCCTCTTGGAGTGTCCCTCCTAGGTGCACCCCTTTCTGCCCAGACCTCAGGAGCAGCCCAGGTCCCAGGTGTCAGGGAGAGTTCACTGGCTCCATCTGGGACAGGATGGCCTACTTCCCTGCCCGCCTAGTCAGGTAGATTCTGAAATGACCGTGGGCCTGTTTTGCAGAAGGAAAAACTGAAACCCAGGGGGGCATTGACCTGTCCGGAGCCCCATGGCAGAGCGACAGAGCTGAGAGCCTTCCCCCAGGCACTGCGGTGCCCCAGGCCCCCTGCCCCATCCCAGGGCGGCTCACCGGCGTGGTGTCATCGTGGGACCGCTGGTAGCGCTTCCAGCGGCAGCCGTAGATGCCGGTGAGGCAGGAGAGGCACAGCTGGGGCTCATAGTACTGGAGCGGCTGGTGTCTCACCATGCTCTCGCCTGCCGCCCCGGCGCCCGGCCCTCAGGCACCCATGGAGGCCCCTGGCGGCTCCTGTGGGAGGAAGCACAGGCCTGTGAGGAAGGGGAGGCGCAGGGTCTTGGCCCCAGACACAGCCCAAATCGCTGCCATGCAGTTAGGTGCCAGTCCCTGCCCAGGGCCCTGCCGTGAGGCTTATACAGCTGGAGGCCCACACACTGGCAGCGCCCCTGGGCTGGTCTCCCGCCCCTCACCCCAGACCCAGTCACCCCAGCCACACCTGCCCCGCACCTGTCACCTGTCGCTGCTTCCTGCGCCCAGAATGCCTTTCCCTTCGAGCTCCACAGGGCGCCATCCTTCCCTTCCTCTCCTTAGGTCTTTGCTCAAATGTTCTTTCCTCAACCACGCTTTCCCAGGCCCCTCCTATAAAACCGCAACCCCTTCCCATAGGCCCTCAGCCATCCTCAGCTTCATTTTCTCAGTCACGGCCTCCGATGTACTTGGTTGAAAATAGGCCAGGCATGGGGTGACCCTGGTATGCCTCCCGTGGCAGGTGTTGGGTCCCGGAGCCGATGGATAACTGGACAAACTGAGGCTCAGGGAGAGAAAGGGACGGTGCCCGGCAAGCAGGCCAGTACCAGGCTGGGGCCTGAGAATCTGCTCTCGTCCACAGTGCTCACAGCTTTGGGTTCAGGGAATCCTGTCGTGGTTGCGGGAACAAGGAGAGTTGTCTTGTGAATTGAGTCACTGCCACCAGCAGCAACGGGCCCGGCCCTGCTTGATACCCTGGAGATGCCTGCTGGGGGCTCTGCCACTCGGGGCTAGCCTCGGCCACATGGCCTCTGGCTCGGGTGCCTCACACACCCTGATGAGGGGCCTGGGGCTCAGAGAAGCCCAGTGATTTTCCCAAGGAGCCAGGACTCAACCCCAGGTCCATGGGACCCCAGAGACTCAAGCCACATGGTATGTATGGGGTCCTGTCCTTGGTCTTGGGGACAATGTGAACGTGAACGCAACAGGCACACTGATGCCCTCAGGGCCCCACAGGGCCAGTGAGGGACAGACAAAGCCTCTCACTTGCACTAACTCTTCTAGCGACCTTGGGAGGAATTAGCTTTTTATCAAGATCAAATTCAGAAGCCAAAAAATTCACCCTTTTAAAGGGTACAATTCAGTATTTAGCAGTATTTAGCATATTCAGTTTTTTGTGTAGTCACAAAGTTATACAACCATCACCACTGATTCCAAAGCATCTTCCTCATCCCAGCAAAACAGCCAGACCCATTAGCACTCACCGCCCCTCCCCTTCTCCGTCGCCCCTCTCCTCTTCCCCCAGGCCACTAACGTACTTTCTGCATCTATGGATTTGCCATTTCTGGACTCCTCCTGTCATTGCAGTCATACAGAAGCAGCCCTTTGTGTCTGGCTTTGTTCCTTTAATGGTTCTCGAGGCTCACCCTGTCATAGCAGGAGTCAGTGCTGCCTTCCTCCTCAGGGGCTGCAGGACACTCAGGTGAATGGACAGACCATTTTATCCATTCATCAGCTGTGAGACCTCTAGGCTGTTACCACTTTCAAGCTGTCAGGAGTAACACCGCTAATGAACAAGTTATCGTGTGAGTGTGCTCTCCTCTCTTGCGCGCGCACACTTTGGAACGGAAGTGCCGGGTCGTACGGCAACCCCGTGTTTAACTTTCTGAAGAACGGCCAAGAGTCGTTTTCATAAAGACATCAAAGCAGCGCACCATTTTACATTCTCCACATATTGTCATTATCACCCCCATTCTCCAGATGGGAAATCTGAAGCACAGAGAGGTTTAGTCATTTGCCAAAGGTCACACAGCAGAGCCTGTCAGTCTGGCTCCAGGGGACTTGCTCTAACCCGGGGATTGGCAAAGTGTAACTCAGGCACCAGATCTGAGCGGCCGCCTTTTTTTGTATAGCCCACAATCTAAGAATGGCTTCTCTATTTCTATAATTCAGGGGCAAAAAAAAAAAAAAAAAAAGAATCAAACCAAGAATATTTTGTGACACAGGAAAATTATGGGAGAGTCAAGTTTCAGTGTCCATAAATAAAGCTTTATTGGCTGCGCCACATCGTTCATTTACATATTGTCTATGGCTGCTGCAACAGAAACTCTAGAGGGGAGTGGCTGTGACAGAGACTGAAGGGCCCACAAAGCCTAGAACTTACTGCCCAGCCCTTGACGGGGGGCAGTCTGCTGATCCTGGCAGCCTCCAGGCTGGCCACAGCGGCTCATGAGCTGGTATTCTGGAGAGAGGAAAGGCAGGTTGTAGGCACTTAGCATTGTGCATGGAGGATCAGGATACGTTTCCAGGAGGCAGCCAGGGGCTGAGGCCTGTCTCTAAGGGTCTCAGGGGCCTCACCAGAGGGGCAGGATGGGCCTCAGGCCCACCCACTACTTCCACCTTGGCCTTACTCAGGGCCTCTACCTACCCTCATCCCCCCACCACACCCCCCACCAAATGCTCACCTCAGCACTGGGATTACAGCCTTGGCTTGGCAAAGGGGGTGGGGAATGCATTAGGGCTTTGCTGGGAATATCGACTGACTGACTCGGAGCCTCCTAATTGCTGGGAATTGTGTGATGTAGCCTCTGGGCCCATGGGGGGGGGGGTGGGAAGGCCTGTGGACCACAGTGCAGCGGCCCGGGGCTCTGGGAGCCAAGCCCAGCCCAGCACTTAAGGGCAGTATGGATGGTGTGTGGCTGCAGTCTGGGGATTTAGGTCCCATGGGTTGGGGACAGGGGAGGGGCAACGGGTGGGGGGTGCTCTCAAATCCGGAAGGAGCGTGTGCTCACAAATGTACTCCCACATTTGCAGCCTTGCAGAGGGGGTAGAAGGCCAAATCTTACCCCAAGATGAGGCCTCTACCGGTCAGATCAATCACATCTGTCTCACCTTTGCTCTGTGGCTGGGGCCTCTGGGGTTCTTCCCTGATACTTGGTTTCTCAATCTGTAAAATGGGTAATGGCCTTTGCCAGGACTCCTATAGGAGACCAGATTACAGGGGGGAGGGTGCCAGGAGGGCAAATGGCTGCAGGGACCAAGGTACAGCAGGTGGGCATTCCGTGAACAGGAGCCCACACCCAGGCTCCCCGTTCTCACCCGCCTCTCCCGGGACTCCCAGAGCTCAGAACTGATTCCCGAAAGTCCTTGGCCCTCCCCTGCCCCGCCCCCACACACTGAGCCTTACCAGGCACAGGAATGGAAATTCCACTTCACGTTAGGGAAGCAGAACTGCCTGCACTAGGCCTCAGCCCAGGGCTCAGCTGATCGTGGCTCTGAGAATCACCTCCTTTCTCCGCCCCCCTGCCCTGTGAGTTTTCACACTGTTCATCACTGCAGGGGCATTCTGGGGAGGCAAGCCTCTTCTCTCTCCTCTGCATGCTCTCCTGGGACCTTTTTGTCCACTCCCTGGGCTTCAGTTACCAGGTGTGGCCTAGCCCACTCAATCGTTCCCTCCTGACTGGGACAGCCAGTGGCTCCTAGCTGCCTCCAGGGGTGTCCCCCAGGCCCTACAGACCCAGCACAGGCCACACTGACCTCCTTACCACCTCGACCTTTTTCTAACATCCCTCATAGCCTCTTCTCATGAGCCCCTTGGCCACTGGTCCGGCCCGGGTCTCATCTCTCCCCTCGATAGGAAATACTCTGGCCTCCTACTGGGGTCACACCCCACCAGTCTAAGGCCTGCCCTGTGGCCAGAGTGAGCTATTTTATAGGCAAATGGCCAGGATCTGGCCTCTGACTCTCCTAGCCTCACCTTCCAGAACTCTCTGTTCCTTCTGCTAATGAACACCTCCCCACACTTTGAGTCTCAGCTCAGATGTTAACCTTCTCCAAGGAGCCTCCCCTGAGCTCCAGGTTTGGTTAGAGGGCTTCCCAGCTTCCCACAGTCCCAAGTATCCCTCAGTCTTCCCCAGGCACCCCCCAGGCAAACATGGCTGACAGGCCTGCCTTCGCCATGGAATGGCCTGAGTTATGCCCATGTCCCCAGTGACCAGCCACAAGAAGTGGGGGGGGGGGGGGCGGCACTGGGGACCTTCCGAACTGGACTCCTGTGGGAGCCTGGAAGTTCTGCTAACAGAGGTGTGCTGTTCAGTCACTGAGCAGTCAGACATGCTCCCAGAGACCAGACTCTCCCCAGCCTCCCCCCGATACCTCCCCTTCCTGCCAGGGCTAATGACATTACTTAGGATTGATCGATTTCTCCAAGCCACCTCCAGGACTGCTAATACCAGCCAAGTTCCTAAGAAATCCCTAGCTGGGACCTCCTCCTGGCTCTGGGATAAGAGAAAGCCCTCACCTCTGAGCCTGATGTTCAAGGGCACCCCTCAGTCCAAAGTTCCATTTTCTGTCCAAATTCCTGGCCCCTGCCCTGAACTTTTACAGCCTCCTATTTTATACATGGAAGGGCCTGTAAGGGGTTGGGCCTGGGATGCAGTGAGCCCCTGCTAATGGAGCAGGAGCACGATACTGACACCTCCAGGCTCCTCTCCCATCTTGACATCTCGGACACAGACCTGACCCTCGTCTCTCCTCCTCCCTCACATGACCACCACCCTCACTGTCCAGGACCATGCTGCCTGCAGCTCCCAAGCCTGTTCTCTCTCCTGAGAGTGGAAAGAATTTCAGGCCAGCTGTCGGTGCCCAGGTTCCACCTTGGTCTTCAACTGACTTGCTGTGCAACTGTGGATGGCTCACTAGCTCTCTCTGAGCCTTACTTTACTTGCCTGAGAAATGGGGGACTAGATGGAATGACACCAAAAAGGACCTGAGCAGGGGCACCTGGGTGGCTCAGTCAGTTAAGTGTCCGATTCTTGATGTCAGCTCAGGTCATGTTCTCGGGGTCATGAGATCGAGCTCTGCAGCGATCACCACGCTTGGCGCAGAGTTGGCTTGAGATTCTCTCTCTCTGTCTCACTCTGCCCCTCCCCCTGCGCTCTCTCTAAATACACTTTTTTTTTTTTTAAGATTTCATTTATTTATTTGACAGAGAGAAAGAGAGATAGCACAAGCAGGGGGAGCAGCAGGCAGAAGGAGAAGTAGGCTCCGCTGAGCAGAGAGCCCAGTGCAGGGCTCTGTCCCAGGACCCTGGGATGATGGCCTGAGCTGAAGGTAGCCGCTTAACCAACTGAGCCACCCAGGCGTCCCTCTAAATAAATCTTTAAAATTAAAAAAAAAAAGGGCCACCTGGGTGGCTCAGTGGGTTAAGCCTCTACCTTTGGCTTGGGTCACGATCTCACCGTCCTGGGATCGAGCCCCGCATCGGGCTCTCTGCTCAGCAGGGAGCCTGCTTCCTCCTCTCTCTCTCCCTGCCTCTCTGCCTACTTGTGATCTCTCTCTGTCAAATAAATAAATAAAATCTTAAATTTTTTTAAAAAAATTCTTTTAAAAAAGGACCCAAGGCTGCAATAAAAAGGAACAAAACCTGGATATATGCTGCAGTAGGACTACATCTTGAAAACACAGGGCAGAGCGAAAGAAGCTAGTCACAGAAAGTGACATGGATTATACCCGTGTCATCTCCTGAAAACAACCTTCCCACGCTGAGCTCCATGGCCTTCTTTTATGCATTGGAAACATGGGCCCTGGGTGAATGGATGAACAAACCGGTCGCCCCCAGACAACAGAATCAGTCTCAGTGACAGAGAGAAATGTACAATCGAGCCACAGACACGCACGAAGAGATCTTAACAGCGTGTTGTTCCATGACAGAGGCCAGTCTGAGAAAAGGCTACACAACTGCACGATTCCAACTCTGTGACATGTTGGAAAAGACAAAGCTGTGGGAGCAGTAAAGAGAGCAGAGGTTGCCAGGGGTCAAGGGCGGGAGAAGTGCGCAAGATTTTTAGAGCAATGGCACGATTCCATACGATGCCGTAATAATGGGCGCATGTCATCAGACATTTGTCAAACCCCATAGAATGTCCCACAGCACGAGTGAACCCTGGTGGAAACTAGGACTTTGGTTAATGACACTGTGTCAGCATTGTCTCAGCAGTTGGAACAAACGTACGACCCCAACATAGGATGTCAATAAGGAGGGCATCTGCAGGGGGGAGGGGAGAGTATAGAGCAGTGCTTTACTTTGTGATCGATTCTTCCGTAAACCTAAAAATGTTTCCCAAAGGCTATTAATTAAGTACCTATGCATTCAATTTGATACCTATATCAGTCAACTGATGAATAGATAGATAGGCAGGAGGGAGAGACTAAGCGATTCACCCAAGGGCGAACTGCTAACTGGGGAGGAGGGAAGATGTGAACCCAGGACTGTCGAGTCTTTCCGTGGCCCCAGCCCCAGGGGGAAGGTCTGCCCACATTCCTGCTGCCTTTCATGTCTGCGCCGGCCACGGCCACGACGCCCAGCAAACTGCACATCAAAGGGCCAAGCCCAATATTTTGGTTGGCACCAGGGGAGCAGGGGCAGGGAATGGGGCCGAGAACCCAAGGGAGAAAAAGGGAAACCCCTGATGAGGAGGAGGAGACCTGAGCTTCTCCAGCCGCCTGCCAGGGCCTCGGGGAGGGAGTCCGGGCACACAAGTGCACAAGGAACAGCCCCTTTCTCCTTGGCCACAGCTGCCCTCACTGGCCTCAACCTGGCCAGCCCAGCCTTGGGTGACCAGCAAGCTGGGTGACCCCACAAGCCTCTGGCCTCGGCTTTCCTGTCTCAGGATACATGACACCAGATGATACCCTTTTAACCACTTGTTTTCTCTTCAGCCTCCGGAGAAAACTGGAGACAGGGCAGGACAGGAAAGAGGGAAAGACAAACCCCATGGTCCTTGCCCAGCCTGAGAAGAGGCCCCTCCCTTCCCAAGAGTAATGCTGGGAGCCCTGAGCGGGCTGCTGACTAGAACAATCCAAACGACAATGACAGCTGCAGGAGGCCGTGTTCCCTGTGTTCCTTCCTCACTGCCCCACATCCATCGCCTGCGCCCCACGTCCAGTGCAGGTGTGCCTGTCTACGGCCTTGGCTCTGGGCCCCTCTGCCCATCTTCAAGGCCTGGAAAACTCCTATTGAGCTCAGCTCAAAAACCCCTCTTCCAGGAAGCCTTCCCTGCCCATGTCAGGGTCTCTTCTGGGTCTCACTAACTCCTGTGCCTCCTCAGATCCCGGCGCTAATCACTGCAGGATGACTTCTAGGACAGGGCAGATTTAGGCGGAATTCAGAAATAAGGAAGGATCTGTGGCAAAGTAGGGGGACACGGGGGCTCTAGGTAGGGGGACAGCACAAGGAAAGCCTGGTGGCTGGGAGGCATGAGCAGAGCTGAGGGCGGCCCCAGGCTCCAGCCAGCAAGTGAAGCCCCATGTGGGCACCATCTGGAGGGGTGGGGGCTATTGCCAACAGGAGACTCCTCGCCCTCTGGGAGCCCAGGGGTAGCAGGGCACCTCCAGGTCACCCATTAAGATACTAAACCCAAACCCACTGAGACAAATCCCTGGCTCAGTGGCCAAAGCTTGGGCTCTGCAGGAGGCTCAAAGAATCAATCAGGCCGTAATTAGGGTCATTATTCGTCTCTTTCCACAGTGGTGCCAGGGCTGCCTGTTTATCCAACGCTTCCGTGCCAGGAGACCTCTGATTTCTCTTCCCCTCCGAGCAGGCCACGCCAGACTGATATTCCGGGCTGGCTCCAGACCCCGGCGATGGGCTCCCCAGTTCTTCCGCCCCTTTTGGCCGTGCTCCTGCAGAAAGGGCTCTCTGCTTCTCCCTCGGGGTGGGATGGCTTCCTTGGAACTGTGGCCTCGGGGACGATTTAGCCCCTACCTAAAGCTCTTGAGTTCCCTCAGTCTATGTTTAAGAAGCCTCCGCTCTGTGGCAGGCCCTGCTGGGAGCCAAGAATGATCCACAGAGAATGAGACGCGAACCTTCCTCTCCAGGAGACAAGCCCGCTGCCCAAATGGCAGCTACAGCTACAGCCGGCGCCCCGTGCTTTCCAGCGAACGCGGGCCTCCACACACCCGCTCACGGAGCGTCTGGCCAGCTCCACAGGGAAGCAGCAGATCCAGGATTTACGGACCGACGGGGAGGAGAGGCTGGTGGAGGCCTGGATAGGTGTGCCGAGCTTCAGTGAAGGCCCTACAGGGACAGACACGGGGGTCTCGGGCATGTTTGCGGCTGCAGGCTGGACAGGAGCCAGGAATGGACCCTGCCCGGGGGACCTGGCTTCTCTTGACATAGGCGGGACCACTGTTTCCCAAGTCAGGACTATGTGTGTGGGCTGAGTAGTTCCGGGAATGACCTGGCCTTGCCCCGAATGTGGAGCTTAGCATCTCAGAACTTAAAATCTCTAGCTCCAAGCTCTCAAAACCAGGGTCTTAGAATCGACTCACTCAAGACTCATACAATCACGAAATCCTGGTGCAGTCCAACAGGGATCTAAGAACTATCCGTGGATTTTCAGACTATCTTTGGATTTCAGACCATTTCAAATGTCAGCAGAGAAAGATCTGGAACATTCCATCCAGCCACCCTTCTCATGCAGAAATCCCCTGTACAGCTCCTAGGAGTGGTTCCCCAGCACAGCCGCCTGCGTGGGCTTGCATACATCCTGTGACAGGCCCCTCCCTCCCTGGAGGGCTGACTTCTTCCCCCACTGAAGCTGCCGGGACCCCTACCGCTGCTACCCACTGGCACTGGCAGGCTCTTCCCAGAGCAGGCAGAGTGAGCAAATATTCTCAGGGCTTCTGGCAGGGCCTCAAGGATCAGCCTGGGGGCTTGGTGAGGGGGAGCCTTCCATCAACCTCTCGTCTCGGCTGACACCCCAGTCCCACCCAGGAGCACGGTGATTCAATCACAGGGTCTAGGCTGACTTTTCCGAGGCCTCTCCCTGGGTCCTCGTGAAGAGGGGCACCCAAATGGGAGGAAAAGGAGAAAGCCGAGTCTGGCAGAGACTTGCACTGAGCAAATCTGTCCCAGCCCAGTTTTTACCCCCAGAGGGAATGGAGAGCAATGATTTATTTTATTTATTTATGTAAAACAGCAGTTATCCTACAAACGGGCTTCCCAAGCAGGCCCTTGGGGTTGGAAAGAGAAGCAAGGCCTACCACTTAAGGAATCTTTCTCTTGCTTCCTTCCCCTTATACCTACCTATGTAGCCTCACCTCTCCCTTACCCCTCTTCACAGCACTCCGCTCCAAGCGCACCACATTATCCCGTGTCCCCACCACACCTTTTGCTCAGGCTGGGCCCTCTGCCAGGAAAGCCCTCCCCACCACCCCAGTTCATCTTAACAAACGGACCCTGTGCAAAGCTTGGTCTGACCCCCTCAGCCCCCAGAAGCCCACCGCCTCCTCTCTCTGTGTTCCCGTCATCTGGCAGAACTCTCCAGACATGATCGCAGGCCTCTGTGCCCAGTAATTATCTGCTTCCGTAGCTGCCTTGCTTACCAGGCAGAGATTTCAGAACCATTTAGCCAAGCTTTTCTGAGGAGCCCAGTGTCTGTGACCCTGCATGGGGCGATGGGGACACAAGATACCCTAGTCCCCATCCCCGCGAGGGGAGTCACTGTGCAGGGGGCCTGTGTCTCTGCACAGGGCCTGGCACCAAGGAGGCCACGGGGTTATCTGTCAGTCAGAAAAGCTGGTTGAATGTGCAGCGGAAGGAAAGATCAGAGCCTCTTAAACCACGCGACTGCGCAGCTGTTTCTGAGCTCTTTCCACTTCTGCTCCTGAAGAATAATTAGTCTCTCCCAATTGACAGGAAAAAAGGTTACTAAAAAAAAGTCTCAATTAAGTATTTTCTCCCACAATTTTTGCTTAACCCCCTGAGATCTGTTTACACATATTTGCTCTGGGTCTAGCACAAGATGACCTCAGTGTTAGCACAGAATACCGACTTCCTGTTACTCTGTCTCTCTTCATCGTGGTGTCCTGTGAAGGACAGGGGCCCCTCTACTTCCAAGATGTCTGAGAACCAGGCGCCTAACCTTTTCTTCCCTCCTTTCAAATGTCTAGGTCTCCCTTTCGTAACCAAAGAAAACTGGACTTACTCGAATGCTGAGGAAGAAAGCTGCAGGAATTTGCTAGCCCAGCATGCCTTGAAGGTTCATGCCAGTTCCATGATTCAAGACCTCCAATTCCACCATTTGCTATTCATTCCTTTGGCTGAAGCATCACTTTCTCTAGGATTGTCTTTTAAAATACCGATCTCTTCTGGAAATGGGAGCCCTTTAAACTCCCAAATTGAAGGTCAAGGAAACTTAGTTTAATATATGGCTCTAAAGGCAGGAAACCACAGGGACTGAGAATGTGCACTGAGAGCCAGTCTGCCTGGGTTTGAGACCCAATTCTACCACCTACTAATTGGTATAATACCACCAGACCTTAGCCTCCTTATCTATAAAGTGGGGATAATAATAGCACCTCATGGGTTGTCGTGGGGATGAATCTAGCTAATATGTGTCAGGGGCTTACGCAAGTCCCTGGTACACAGGAAGCTCTATTAAGGGCTTCTGATTATTATTACTCTGGTTTTTTTGGTAAACTGCACGGCGCTGTCCCCGTTAGCAGCCAGTGTGCTGCCCTCTGTGGCTTGTCTTTAACCTCCCCCTCCTGCCCCCGACACTTCCCTTCGCTTTTCTTTACCTGGAAGAAGGTATCAGTTGCTGTGACCGGGGCTCCTGAGGATGTCCTGTCCACAGAGGTGGTGATGTCACTTCCCTGGGACAGCTGAAGGGACAAGGGGACAAACCCAGTCAGATCACTCATCAGTCCACCCTGCCTTCTCCTCTCCCACCTGTCCCCACGCGTGCCACCCTGTGCTGAGTGTGGGCCCCAGGGATGGGCCACACCTTGTCGCTGCCCAGGGAAGCTGCCAAGCTGAGGGGGGATCCAGCTGTGAGCCACCAGACCCCACACAAGCAATCCTACCTCCATGCATGCTGCCCACAAACCAGCCCTAACCCCAAACCCAGGGCAACCAGTACCCCGAACCACTCCCGTCCCCTCCGGAACCCACAGAAACACAATCCAAGTCCCAGGTGCCCTGGAGAGAGACTGGGGCTGCTTGTGGCTCCTGGGGTGAGGGGGCTGAGGTCCTTTCATGCAGCCCAGAGACCTGCTTCTCTGGAGGTAGCCACCAAACCAGCTGCTCTTCTAACCCAGCTACCGAGGGAGGGCCGGGGCTGGAGGCGGGATCCAGGGCACCACAATTATGTGGCTAACTTCTGACTCATGCGCCGCCTCCCCCATCCCCAGCTCCTACAGCCAGCGGGGCAGCCCTCCTGTCCAGGAACTGGGAGGAGAGACGGTACCGATAGGCCATGGCGAGAAAAGGAGAGGGGAGGCAGCTCTGGAACAGTGCTGCAGGCTTGCGAGGATGCGGCCACATCGCCCACAAGGGCTGGTGTGGCTGGGAGCCTCCCTGGGCCTCTCAGAGAGTCAGAGTCAGAGCTAGGCCAGGGACCTTGGCCTCCTGCTACTGTGCAGACCCACGACAGGGGTGGCTCAGGCCCATTGCCCAAGCCCATGCCAACATGAGAACTCTCTGATGCGATCGGGCCCTGGAGTCACACGCTGGCAAGAAACACACGGTCAAGGCTCAGCCTCAGACCGGACGGGGACGGAGCTCAGAAGTGACATCAAGCTCCCGAGACACAGACCCCCCGGGGCACCCGACCCTGCCTCCCTCTACCTGCAGTCCCCAGCTTTCTCCCAGTGCTACCGTCTACAAAGCTTTCTTATTTCTTGCGTCTCCCATTAGGACCCTAAGTGACAGATGAACTATAAATAGAGCAGGGCTTCTCAAACTTCAGTGTGCAAATAAATCACCTGGAGACCTTGTTAAAACACAGTCTGACACAATGTTTTCTAGGAGGTCTAGACTGGGACCTGAGATTCTCCATTTTTTTTTAAGATTTTATTTATTTATTTGATATAGAGAGAGAGACAGCAAGAGAGGGAACATAAATATGGGGAATGGGAGAGGGAGAAGCAGGCTTCCTGTTGAGCAGGGAGCCCTATGCGGGGCTCGATCCCAGGACTCTGGGATCATGACCCAAGCTAAAGGCAGATGCTTAACAACGGTCACCCAGACACCCCAAGAACACAGTGGTTAATGCATGCACACTGGGGTCAAACTGTCCAAGTTAGAATCTTGACTCTTACTGTGTCATCTTGGGCAAGTTACCTAACCTCTCTGTGCCTCCATCTCCTTATTATAAAATAGCAACAATGACAACAGTATTAAACCTGACTCATAGGGTTGATGTGAAGATTACATTATGTAAAATGCTTAAACTGATTCTTCTTTCAAATTTAAAAATGGAGACTCTGAGAGACGGCACAGCCAGCAAGGTGGCAGAGCCAGAATTCAACCCCAAATCTCTTCACACACATCCTGAGACACCGAGCCATCACAGAACGCCACAGCCAGCAATTCTTCCTCCACACATGGAGACTGAGGCCCAGAGAAGGGTGGGGAGCAAATTCATGAGAAAGTTGGTGTCACAAATCCAGGTTGATGACTCCCAGCCTCCTGCTCTTTCCACCTCACCATCCTTCTGCACTGAGGAGAAAGTGACACAGATTCTCTCTGAGGGGTCCCAGCCTCTGCTGTCAGCCCACATGGCCGGTAGCTAGCCTGGAAGCCAGATGTGGGAATGGCGGGATGCCCGCTTGCCCGCATGGCCCGGGTTTCCCTGCACGCTCAGAGCCCTGCCCAGCAGGCTGGGTGAGAACAGTCCGGCGGCCTCCTTCCATCTCCATCTCCTCCTCTTCCTACCTCCAGTCTCTGGCACTGTGTGGTCTTGAGGTCCCCCAGCTGGGGTAGCAGGCAGAAAGAAGGGGACATGGCTTGGGCCCAGCACCACCCCCACCTTGGTTTCCCAGCATGGGGCCAGTAGGAGCCTGTGAGTCACTTCAAGGAAGTGCTTGGCCCCAAGCAGGAAGTGGCTCTTCAAGCCGAAAACCCCTTCAGGATCCCCCAGGGCCCTGAGCAGCAGGTGGCTGGGGGGGGGGGGCGGGCAGAGCCTGACGAAGCTGCCTGGGAAACAGTAACACCTATTTGGATTTTACCTGAAACTCAAATGTGGCGTCCATCCCTGGGCTGTGAAATGTGGCAAGGGGCTTTTTTGCTATGTGATCTTAGGTACATCAGTGCCCTTCTCTGAGCCTTTATTCCTTCATCTGCAGGATGTGGGGTGGCATTACAAGACTGCCTAAAGGGACGCCTGGGTGGCTCAGTCGGTTAAACGTCTGCCTTCAGGTCAGGTCATGATCCCAAGGCCCTGGGATTGAGTCCCACGTCGGACTCCTTGTAGGAAGCCTGCTTATGCACGCATGCACTCTCCCTCTCTCCGACAAATAAATAAAATCTTTAAAAGAAAACAAAAAACAAGACTGCCTATGGCCTGGCATTCCATGATGAAATGAAGGCTTGAAGGAAGCGAATATGGGTGTTAAATAAATGAGAAAATGCATATATGAATGAAAGGCATGAGTAATGCGGACACATAGATTGAAACACCTGCCAAAGGACAAGCTCCATCATTTATCTTCTCCTAGCTGTATGATAGAGATCTCACCAATGAGATCTCCTCCCACCCCCTGAATCACCCTGAGGCACAGGGAAGAAAGGCCACTGCCCAGAGCTCACACATCACAAAACACACTCACAAATGGAACGCGGTAGAGAACATATGGGAGCCATGGGATATCCGTGGGACGCGCAGGCGTAATCTGCTCCCCTCACACCACTCAGGCCCCCCTAAACCCCTTCTCCATTCCTTGGGCATGAAGAACAAAAGGTGATTCTGTCCAGATGAAGAACTGTGGGTCACTCTGTTACTGATGGGAAAGAGGGACACTAGGTGGTGGTGGCCCAGGTTGGGGGGAATGGGAGGGGACCAAGAGGCAGGAAGGTTTAGGGGCAAATTCAACTTGTCTAATCCTTTCTCTCAGACTGCAACGAGCAATGGATTCTTGCATAACAGAGTATCTGTTTCCCAGGAATGCCAAGCAACTTTATTATTTATTTATTTTTGGCTTTTCTCCCTATTCCACTTCGTGGTTCTAAGAGGGTGGGACTCACAATAAATGCACAAAGTGGCTGAAGAACATGCTACAGTATCTTATAATTCACATCACTCTGATTAACGTGACATGAAATGGGACACAAATTCTTTACATTGACATGAAAGGCTGGGACTGAGTGGTTTCAATTCTATAAATGTTCAAAACGTTGAATATTTCATCTCTATTCAAATGATTTTATTTTAAAATCTGATATTCATTGATTATAATGTGCATAGTTTTGATTTCCATAATTTCAAGGCATAAAAATTATTTTTGAAGAGACAAGTTCTCCTTTCTTTGAATTTAATTTACATTTTTGATGGAAATATACTTAAATTCCATTCACCTTAAATATAACTACATTTTGTTTTGATCCTTCAGACTGTTACTAATTTTCAAATGATGTGCAAATCTTGATTATAACACTATAACTGTGGCAATCTCGCTAAAATGAACAAATATACTTTATGAAGTGAATAAGGAGTGTCTTACCTCTCATCGAAACATCACTGGCCTACCAGCGAAACACCCACATGTGTACTTGTAATTACATTGGGTCTTCTTTGCCATTTTGTCAATTTCAGTTGTGTAAAATCATCACTTTACATGTATATTTCAATTTTTATCATGAAGATACAATTGTCAAGGTGAGAAAATCAAATTAATTGTCTGGGCTTGTTTTATAACCTTCAAATACCCAACCCCATCTATGGGCCTCTATTTGTATTTCTGCCCTGGGCCCTGCACACTTCGCACAGGCCTGCCTGTCTACCCCCTGCTCCTTGGGGCGGTGGCAGGGAGGGTGGGGTGGCGAGCAGGCAGGGAGGAGCCAGGGCCTCAGGATAGGTCTTGCATGCCCTAGTCATTAAGCCTGGTGAGAATAAGACCCTGCGCATCTGAGCACAGAGTACGAGCCCCACAGACGCTGTCAGATGTGCTAGTGATTAACAGCAGTGACAGAGCACTCGGCTACCCAGCTCAGTCCATCCTGATCATGGTGAACTTAGTTCATGTTCCAAGTTAGACAGGGCTGGAGGCTGGAGCGAGGTCTCCCAGCTGGGGAGCTCTGTAGGATTCTGCTTCTGGAAGTGGAGAGAGAGCACGTGGGCCTGAGGGAACAGTGGAAGCACAAGGAAGCTCTCAGAAGGCCCCGTGTCATGCAGACCATGCTGTCATGCGGCACCTCTTCCACACCCCGCTTTCTTTTTTTTTTTTTTTTTAAGATTTTATTTATTTATTTGAGAGAGAGGCAGTGAGGGAGAGCATGAGCGAGGAGAAGGTCAGAGGGAGAAGCAGACTCCCCGTGGAGCTGGGAGCCCGATGCGGGACTCGATCCCGGGACTTCGGGATCATGACCTGAGCCCAAGGCAGTCGTCCAACCAACTGAGCCACCCAGGCGTCCCCACACCCCGCTTTCTAACAGGTGAGAAGAGCTGTCACTTATTGTAACTTCCTCTGGGCCAGACTCCAGGTGATCAGCTCCATATACGCTCTATTGGAATATAATCCACAGACGAATTCTTAGGAGAGGCCTCTGTCATGCTCCACCCACGTTCCCTGGATCCCTTTACCGTTCAGGGGCATACCGGCTTGCACGATCCCTCCTAGCGGCCAACATGTATGGAAGTGTGTGGGCAGACCACCCAGAGCCTGCCGGAATCCCTTCACTTGCAGTCATGGCCATTCCCTGGGGCCCCCTTTACCACGACCACCTGGGTAAAGGTCTGAGTTCTCCAGCTTCCTTGCTCTGGCACTCAGCTCTGGTCCCTGTCCCCAGAGCTCCCGTGCAGACTGAGCCAAGCACCCTTCCACTCTTGCTTTTCCTCCTCTTTCTGGTTCTACCTTCCCTATGCCCTTAGCAGCTTCTTTTCTGGGAAAACTTCTTAATAAATCACTCTCACCTGAATCCTTGCCTCACAGTCTGCTTCTAGATCACCCAACCCAAGACAGCTAGGTGATTGGTACCATTAATTTTCCCATTTCAGAGACAAGGAAACTGAGGCTCAGACTTTGAGTTGTTAAAACTTCCCCATATGGCAAGCAGCAAAATGGACTTGAGGTGGTCAAAGCCTGAGCCCTGACCCCTCTACCAGCCAGCATGGTCTGATCTGCTTACTGCCCTCAACACTGTCCCCTCCTGGCCATCTGAGCTAACTTTCATTTTTTTTATTAGAAGGAAAGCAGGAGGATCTGTAGATGATCCAAGGAGAATGACTAAGTCCTCAGATTCTTCTGGTTGGCTCAGATCCTGTTTTGGTCAATCCTTGTGAATCAGGGCGGGTCTGACATTCTGGGAATGCAGGGAGGCTTCAAACCAACTTTATGAAAACAAGTTGTAAAAACACTGGCCGCCACTCAAAGAGGCCGGCTGATCAGCTTGGCTCCACGGAGCAGGGTTGAACAAGTTCACCAGAAGGGAACACGCAGCAGGACAGACTTTGGCTAGATCCAGAGGAAGAACTTCCCGGTCACTGGGAAGACAGGGAGTGCTCTCTGGAAAGGGGTGGAGGGGGACGAACTGGGTGAGACTCGTCTGTTGATTGCCCCTTGGAAGGAGCCAGCCCCGAGGTAATGTACGGGGAGGACGAGGAGGGCGTCTCGGGCTGTGAACACCTGCTCCAGTTCCCTGCAGGCCAAGCCTGCCCTGGTTCCCCCAGGGAGCCGGGTGTGTCCTCCTTGGAAGCCCAAGGATCCCTGCCCTGACCTTCCCAGGCTTTTCTTGTTTGCAGCAGCTCCGAAGTCACCCTAGAGCCCTGAGACAGAAAAACATGGGAGCACAACTCCGCCCAGCCCTGAGCGTCATCGCGGACTTGGAACCTGTTTTATGAGGATGCTCGGTTTGCGGGGTTCCTGGCCCCTAGGACGCCAAAAGTCTCCGCAGGAAAGGGTTCCCTGATCCTCCCACCCCCAAGTTGGATGGAGGTCCTGGAGCCTGGCAGAGCTCAGGGCAGGACTGAGGGCTGCCAACTCCTCCCCCGCTCCCTACAACCATCCCTCCAGGAAAAACCCCTGGCCCCTGCAGAGGACTAAAGAAGGTGCTCCTAGCCAGTCTCACCCATTCCTCCCTCCAACCTCCGCTGGGCTGGCTCCTTCCAGGTGGCAATGAACAGGCGTGAGTCTCACCTAGTCCGTTCCCCTCCACCCCCTTCCAGCCTACACTCTCTTTCCTTCCTTCCCTCTCATCCAAACCTCTGAAAGAGTTGTCTACACTCATGTCCCCTTTTCCTCCCTCCCACCTGCTGCTAAACCCACAGCCCTCTGTTCCTGCCAGGTTCAACCATGACCTCCATGTGAGTGAGCCCACTAGGCAGCTCTCAGTCCTCCCTGACACGGGCTTCACCCTCCTTCTGGAAACATCCTTCATTCCTGGCATATAGGACATCACTTGCTCTGGCTTCCCTCGTCTCCAGGCCCCTCCCTCTGCCCAGGCCTCATGCAGCATTTCTTCCCAAGCCCTTTGCCCTCCCTTGCCCTTCACCTTCTCCTTGTGTAAGATCATCCAGCAGTGCCAGCTCTGTCTGCACCAAGCTCAAAGCCCAAGTATCAGTGACCCCTGGTCATCCTGGCTTGGGAACCTCATACCCGTGGTGGCCCAATAGGAACTCATCACATTCCCCTAAGCGCCCTCCACCCCTGTCCCTATCTCAAGAAACCTCCATTCTCCAGTCTTCCAGGCCTGGCAGATGAGAATCACCCTTCCCACCCACCTTCCTCAAGCCCCTAGGCCTACCTGAGACCTGTTCCCCAACCTTTTCCCTTCAGCTCCCACCAAAAAGCCCTCAAGTCTCAGTTCAAACTCCTCCTGCAGGAAGCCTTCCTTGACTCTCCTGGTAGATCGGGTATGCCTCTTCCTGTTTTCGTGAGCCCTGCACAGCCCACTTCAGCAGCTACGCTGTGTCCAGCTGCGTCCTGATGCCCCCGTATGGCTCTGGAAGGGCAGAGGCAGTGCCTGATCTGACTGTGGGTCCTAGCATCCTGCCCAAGTTCTACACACAAGAGCCCCTGGGAGAGAGTCCCCAGACCTGGGGAACTCATCTTTCTGCTGAATTTGCCCCATCAGTGAGCTCTGGATCACCCCTCTACCCGCACACCTCCCAGGGTAAAGGTTGTCTCTGCTCCCCACCCCCCCCCCGCCGGGGCTTAAAACCAGGAGCTCTAACAGCCCCTTGTAGACACAGTCTAACCTGTCTGCCGCGTTAAGGCGAGACCCCCCCAGGGCCTGCAGGAAAGCAAGGGGCCCCTCTCATCCACATGCGAGCACACGCACACATAGAGGCAGGCACACACAAATACAGAGCGCACATTCACAGGCACCCTGGGCAAATACACACGGACACACACGCACAAACACAGGCTCGTGGAGGTATAGACAGGCCCACAGATGCAGCATCCTGGAAGCAGCATGGACTTGGGCTTCTGCTTCCCTCATGGGCACCATGGGTGCCAAGAGTCAAGGTTGGCTTGGCTGGGGCTTGGGGCTGGCTCTCACCTCCACACACCAGGGGCCTGGGGCAGAGGGCGGCGGCAAGAGCACACAGTTCTGCAGCTTCAGCCCTTCTTTCCCCCTCAGTTTCCATAACCTCTTCCTCCAGGAAGTGCTAGGTGGGGAGTTGGCCCCCAGAGGAGATTCTGCTCAGACCCCAACCTGATCTTTCCCTTGGGCCCCTTCTCCCATGTAAGGGAAGGACTGGCCCAGCTTAGTCACAGCTCAGAGCTTTTAGGATCAAGACTAAGTCCCCTTCCCCTGTCCTGGTCGTGCCTTGCCTCCCCATGGCAGCCCACATGCCCCACCGAGTAATCCTTGGCTGTTCCCTTCCCCAGAGGCGGCACCAACATCAGAGGCAAAAGCCAGCCTTGGCAAGTCCATCTGATCGTCAGGACAGAAGGGTCTGGGGGGCTGCTCCTTTACAGGTGAGAGAGAGGTGACTTTTCCAGGGCCACATGACTGCTAAGCCCTTCTTCTCTTTCCCTGAAATCCTGTGCCCAACCACCCCACCCTCAGGACGGCGTACCAGCCACCGCCACCGCCACGGAGAATGGCTGGGAGGAGGCTGCAGGAGGAGAGCAGAGGCTGGAGGAGCTCGCAGGGAGGAACCCGGGCCTATAGAGCTCTTATTCCTGAACAGAATCAGAGGCACCCTGAGTGCAGGAGCCACGTGGAGTGTCTGAGGCTGGCTCCTCTACTAACTTGCCGTGGGATATGGAGTGAGTCCCCAGGCCTCAGTTTCCCCATCCGTGATGTGAGCGGGAGGAGGACACCACAACCCTCAGGATCTGTTCCACTCAGACCCTGCAAGGCTGCAGAGTAGGAAGGGGTGCTGGAAGGAGAGGCCAGGAGAGGAGCAGGGCTGAGGCCACTGGGTGTTCTCTGGCCCTGCCGACTTCCTTAGGGTTAGCTTCTAGGTTCCCCCAGACCCCTCTGCCAAGGCAGGCACCCTCCCACCCTTCCACCCTTCCATCTCCCCTTGAAGCAGAGGAAAATTGCAAAGTATCCAATATACCAGAAGGGGAGAAAAAGGCAAGTGGGGGTGGGTATGCATATCACATGCAAAATGGATGCAACTGCCCTGGGCAAACACCTGGGCATGCGCCCCAACATCCCTGCCCTCTCCCTGTACCCCCTAAGCCCAGCACCTTCCCAAATCCTGCTGACTACACCTCAGAAGTGGCTCCCTCATTAGCCAGGCCCCTTCTCCAGCCTTTCATATCTCTGCCTGAGAAACAGCCAAGAACCCCTTGGGAGAAGCCCTACATGCAAAGCTTTTCTCACCTTCCCAGCCCCCCCCCCCCACCTCATCTCAGGGAAGCCCCAGCCACCTGGAGCTAAGTCCCTGCCCCAGGAACACCACACTCCACACCGTTACACAGCTATCTCCCTCTGTGCATCAAACTCCTATAGATCCCTCAATACCCAAGTGGGAAATGCTGCAGTTCAGTGAACTGGCTTCTGTATTGGGCATCAGGTCTTAAAGTCAGCACTCCATGAGTAAATTGCATATGGTTAAAATCACCCTTGATTATATATAGCTATCACTTATTTACAATGCCTAGTCACTGTTCTAGATGGCTCCTATGTTTTGACTCACCTAACTCTCACAACCGTGGCAGACTGTATTTTCAGAGACATCTGCAGCAGTATCTGTCGTCCTACATGCTCTTTCTACAATGTTCCCAGGGAAAGGTGGGTCTATGCTACCCCCACTTGAATCTGGGCGGGGAGTTCGGACTAATGGCTGAAGAGACACCATGAGGCTCCCCAGACCAGCTCATCGAATGTGATGCAGCTTCTGCCACACTCACCGGGATACTCCTGCTGGAACGCTGGGCTGCCGTGGGGACCACCTGACCACTCCGAGGCTGCTATTCCGTGGGGAAGCCCAAAGGTCACAGAGCTGGTAATGGTCAGGGTCCGGATTTGAACCTGGGCAGTTCAGCCCCAGAAAGCACAATATTCACTGCAATGCCGTACTGCCTGCCTTCAAGGTCTGCTTGGTACCCGGCCCCCGGCAGGCCTCGGGGAGCGGCTGCTGAAAAAATGACGGAGTGAAGGAGTAAGCAAATGACCAGGTGAGTGAAAGCATAGTGTGAACTCCCAGGAGCAAGGCAGGACCTCAGGCAAGCCTGAGCCATGTGCAGGAGTCAGACACAAGCCCCTCATTGCTGGGGCAGTACTGCCGTCTGCAGCCCTGGGAGAAGGTGGCCATCAGAGGAGCCTGGCAGATGCCACCTGCCTCTGGCCCCACACAGAGGAGCCTGAGATGCTCGTCTCCCTGCTCCCGGCCTTCCCCAGTCCTGCATGCTGCAGGATTATACACAGGCCCCTGGAGAGCCAGGCCCACCCGAGGACAAGGCTCCTGGAGCCTGGTGACCGCAGCAGGAAGTTCCCTGAGCGGGAAGGCTGGAGACCTTAATGTAATCCTGGCATGGCCACTGACCCTCTGCGTGAACTTGGGTGAGTCTCTGCCCCTCTCTGGGCTCCAGAGCTCTCCAGCTGCTCATTCACCAAATGCTGAGCTGGCCTCATGCAGGAGGGTTAAGGTGAGCTTGGGTATGTGGGTCCCAAAAATCCCAAAAGGGATCCATCCAGAGATGGAAAGTGCATAATGAGGATGAATACTGCCCCAACTGGGACCCTGCTTTGCCGGACATTTTTACATGCACGATTTCTAATCCTTGCAACCCCACCAGGCTCAGCAGTGAGTGACGAAGGACTGAGACTCACAGCTCAAACGATGCTGGAATCCAGGGTTTGAACCAGGCCCATTCGCCTTCAAAACTCCCACTCTTCACCACAATCCAAGTGTCCAGGAACAGACAAATGGATAAACATGTGGTACGCACCTATGGCAAAATATTATTCAGCCACGAAAAAGGAAGGAAATCTTGTAACACACTACAACGTGGACAGATCATGAGGACATTATACCAAGTGAAATGAGCCAGTCACAAAAGGACAAATACAGTAGGAGTCCACAGATATGAAGCACCTAGAATAGTCAGATTCATAATGGAATAGAGGTTGCCAGGGGCTGAGGGGTGGGGGAAGTGGGTGTTGTAGTTTAGTGGGTATTTCAGGGTTGTTTTTTTTAAAGGATTTTATGTATTTATTTGAGAGAGAGAAAGCATGAGCAGGGTGAGGGCCAGAAGGAGAGGGAGAAGCAGGCTCCCCGCTGAGCAGGGAATCTGACGTGGGGCTGGATCCCAGGACCCTGGGATCATGATCTGAGCTGAGGGCAGATGCTTAATGACTGAGCCAGCCGGGTCCCCTGGGTATTTCAGTTTTGTCAGCCGAAAAGTTCTGGAGATGTGTTGTGCAATAATGTGAATAAAGTTAACACTACTGAACTGTACACTTAAAAATTATTAAGTTGGGGGACACCTGAGTGGCTCAGTTGGTTAAGCATCTGCCTTCAGCTCAGGTCATGATCCCAGGGTCCTGGGATCGAGTCCCACACTGGGCTCCTTGCTCAGCAGGGAGTCTGCTTCTCCCTCTGCCTGCCATTCCCCTACTTGTGCTTGCTCTCTCTCTCTGAAAAAATCAATAAAATCAGTAGAAAAAATTATTAAGATGGTAAATTTTAAGTTATTGGTTTTTTTTTTTTTAACCACAGCTTAAAAAAATTCCCACTCTCAGGGTAGAGAGGAAGGTTATAAGGGCAGTTAGGGAAGGGAGTCCAGGCAGGCTTCACAGAAGAGGGGGCTTTGCATTAGACAAGGTTTGGGCAAGCACAGATGGGACTGGGGGATTATAGGCTTGCAGCTTTGGCCCCTGCCTTCCTCCCTCCTTCCCTCCTAGGATCAGGCTGACTCTATCCCCCGTTCCACTCCAGCCCTTCAGCCCAAGGGAACCAAGCACTGGAAGAAAGAAGGGATTTCTTAAACACCTACTATGTGTTCCCACCCCATTTACTTCATGACCTCAGCCCAGCCTCTATTCTCCTGGGACTCAGCCTTCCCACCTGTACAACCAGAGCATGATCTAGGACTCCTTCCCATGTTCACACTGGGAGTAATCTCTAAGGGGTGAGGGAGCTGGGAGGCGCCAGGGCCCTGCAGAGAAGGGGGAACCGGGACACTCACTGTTCCAAACACCAGGAATATGGAGCTATGGCCTCATGACCCTGCCCCAAGCAGCTTCTGTCCACTTCGCAGAAGGGGAGCCTGAGATGCACGGGATTTGGTTTCATTCCAACTCAACAAACAGGCGCCTGCATCTACTCTGTTGTCCTCCTCATCCAGTCCTGGAGTAACGTAAAGTAAAGCATAAGTCATTGCTCGGAGATGAAGTCCTCCCTGACCAGGGCTCTTTCCAGGAACTGGGACTCTCACCTCTCCCCCAACTCACCACGTAGGACACAGCTTGGTTCTGATCTCAGCTCTGCCAAGTACTAACTGGGTCTTGGTGTCCTCGTGCACATGGTGGGCATGAGGACACCTCCCCGCAGCGCCCCTGTGAGGGTTAGATGAGCCAAGGGCCCCAGTGCAGAGCCCGGGTTCTGGCATACAGTAGGCACTCAATAAATGACCGCCGTCATCAGCTCTCCTTGAAGACAAAGCCATTTTCATGGATCCGTTTGTTCCTCTCGGAGGCCAGCTTGTTTGTTTGAACACATCTCAGAGAGATTTTCCCCCAGGAACCCTGGGTAATGCTCCCCAGCCAGCCCCAGGGACGAGAAGGGAGAAGCAGTGAGCCTTACTTATGGAAAAAAATCAAATCATCCTCACATGGAAACATGAGAGAAGTCCTGGGGAAGCCTGTGGCAGCCCAAGCACCCTTCACCCACCCTCTCCCTCCTCCACCCGGGAGGACCCACGATGGCCCCAGATCCTGCTTAATAAAGCCCTGTAGGCCGGGCTAGGAGGACTGAGATGATCCGGCTGCTGCTTAATTCACACAAAGCCTCTATTCTTAGCTGAGCAGGGGCCTAGTGCCTTGCCAGCTGCCAGCAGCGCAGCTAGCCCTGGCGTGCCGGCCTGGGGCTCAGTCGCGACCATGAGGTGGCCAGCAGCCCCTGACCCAGCTGGAGCCCGAGACCGAGGGGGTGCTGCAGAGCACAGCCGTGACACCAGGAAGGAAGCGGAGGCTGGGTTCTCTGCCCCAAGCCGCTGGCCGGCACCTGGGGCCACCTTCCTGCAGAAAGCCCCCAAGCACCCACTATGTGTCCGTTGTGCTTTTTTTCCCAGTAGAGTTTTACCTATCATTTCTCACCTGAATCTCACCACTCAGAGAGTTAGGTGCCCATTCCCCTCCTTCCACGGGGACGGGGAGACTAGGGACTCACCCTGGGCCACTGGCAATACGCCAAGTCATGCCTCGCACCCTGGGCTGGCCTGGTCCCAGGAGGAAGTTCCCCGACACCTGGCGACTTAGACGCGCCTCTGGTGGAGTCATAGGTTCGAGAACACGTCTAAGCTGTGCTGACCTTTCCAAGGATCTTTAGCAGAATGTTCCCTCTCCAGCTTAAAGACCACATTGAGTATGTAAAAATCCGATTTCTTTGCTCTGGGCCATAATTAGATCCTCCCTGTGAATTGGTGGCCTACTATGTGCCTGGCACCTTACTGAATGTCCCACCTGCTGGGGGCTTTGATCTGACCTTACAGTAGCCTTGTGAGGCTGGCCTTGTCATCAGCATTTTCCAGCTGAGCCTGTGTCACATATCCAAGGTTGCAGACGCACTGGATAGAGCTGGACAGGAACTGGGGCATGTCAGGCCTTTTTAGGATGGGGGACAATTGATGCTTATGTTTCCCAGCTCTTCTTTCAATAAACTGCTTAAATTGAGGTTCCTATTCCATTATATCCTTCTGCCTGCCTGTTCCTGCTCCCCTGCCCCCACACCAACCTAAGCGGAGGGAGTGTCTGTGACACGCCTGGGTGCTGGCTGAGTCCAGCTGTCTCTGGAGACCCCAGCCCTACTTGAACCAGGATACCATCTGGGAGCCTCTCAGGAACCAGGGTATTGAGAAGGCCCCTCAAAACGCTGAGGGAAGGGATGCTGGGCACAGCCCACTCCTCTCCCCCCGTGCCTCCTCACAGGCAGAGTGGCTTTGACCGAGCACTCTGTGCGACAAGCTGCCGGCTGTCCCCCAGAGTGGGCACCTAGCCCCCAGATATAAAAGAGCATCCACACCAGAGATCAGAGCCACCTTGACTGACACCTCCTGGTACCCTCTGAGAAGTGGAAGGGAGGGAGGGGTGACTGTGTCTGTCTGCCCATGGACCCCAACCACTCCCCTCCCCCCCACCTATCCAGGGACACAGGCCAGAGTCTCCTGTAGGACCTGTGGGACCCAGCCTCCTGAATAGGACAGGTGAGCTGGGGAGAAGGACTTCCTTACATGTGCTCCCCACCCTTCCCCGGGGCCCAGGACCCAATACTCTGTAGACCTCTGGGAGGCAGCCAGACAGGGGGCTGTATCTGGTCCAGGGCCCAGCACACAGGAAGGGCAGGGCTGTCTCTCCTCCTGTTGGAATGCACGCCAGCACAGGAGTGCAAACACAGCCCAGGCCCGCGTGCGCTGCTTGTACATAATTCATGGGCTCCTACCGCTTTGGCCTGGATAAAATGTACTCAGCAGGAGAAACCACATGGTAAATAGTAAGCAGGTATGGGGGGGGGGGGTGCTTCCGGAAAGAAGTGAGTGGGCTAGAGGCCCCGGGGGATCATGGAAATAGGACAAATACATGTTATTGACAAAATGGTTTATACCTGTGTGGGGTAAATGAGTTTACTATGCATTTCCATAAACTTTATCTCATGTATCTTGAATCTTCACAAAGATCATGAATCTTCACAAAAGGCCAGAGTGGGAATTATGACTGTTCCCATTTTACAGATGAGGAAACTGAGGCTCAGAGGTTAAGGAACTTAGCCATTTTTCCAAAGAGGGAAGGAGGAGAACTTCCTACCCTGCACCAAACTGCTTCATGTGCACAACCCTCAACCCCAGACTGGCTCAACTCCCCCTCCCCCCAGAGCACAGTCTGGGGACTGAGAAGATCCAGCAAGGAGGGCACCAAGGCACTTCATCCTGAGCCCACTGCCCAACTGCTGAAGGGGGAGAGAGGAGCAAATTCCACCAGCAGAGCCAGCCTGACCCCCGCCCCAGCAAATGGGCTGCCCCATACCCAGGGAGCCTCTGGCCTGTGCCCAACTGGGGTAGCCCAGTGGACCTCAGCGGGCGGAGAGAAACACTCTGGCCTTGCCTTGCACACACGTCAAGAATTCCTGAGAGTCCTTCAGAGCTGGAAGGGAAGTGCTAGGTGACTTTGCCTGACATGAACATGATCGACTCAAGGTCCAGAGAGGAGGACTTGTTCAAGGTCGCACAGTGGAAGGGTCCAGCCATTCTGCAAACGGGGCACCGCCAGGTGCAGGGGACACTGGGATGAACGTGACGTGGTCTGGCCCTTCCAGATGCTGCCCCTCAGCTCGTGTTCAGACCCTCCTGATCTGCCCCCAGGCAGCTTCTTCAGCCCCAACTCCAGCAAACCCTCTTTCCTCCCTCTTCCCCTATCACCCTGGCTCCTTACAGCATCCTGAAGATGTAGTAACCCACTTGTTGTCACCTTTCTACCTTTGCTCAGGCTCTTGTCTTCCAAGAATGCTCTTCCCAGCTGGCCAGAGCCTACCACCCTGACAGCTCCTAGGATAACCTCTGTGCTTCTTTGAAGAGCCTCACTGGAGATCCCCCCACAGCCCCCCCTTGCCCCCTCCCCAGCTCAGTCCCAGGGGAAGTACTCCTCCCTCTTTCCTTCCCCCTTCTGGGCCTCCCCACACTCCTGCCCTCCCTGATGACCTCTGCACCCTCTGCCCAGGGTAACTGCTCTTGGAAGCGGCTCCCTCACGCCCTTCAGGACCCAGGACTAAAGCCCAGATGAAGAGAGTGTCAACCCACACCCACCACAAAGACCCCTGAAAAATGAGAAGAATTACTTATTCCTTTTAGGGCTTGAATTTGGCTTTCTTTAAAAACCCTTGGCGGGCACGGGGAAATGAAATGGAAGCTTTTTAGTCAGACTCATCTTGGCATTTCCAGATGCTGGCTCTGTGCCAGGTGCGCGGTAGATGTCTGAGATACATTTTGTGGAGGATGAAAGAATAAGAATGAGAAGGTCTCCACCTTGTACTTCCTCTTGCAGAAACTCCGCCATTATTAGCGATTCCTTCCTGGGGCTAAACCATGCGCCCTGCCCTGTGATCCCTGTCAAAATGCAAACAGCCTCGGGCAAGGAAGCCACTCTAGCCGCAGGCCTCGCATACAAGATGGGAAAGCGAGGGTTTGTAGATCAGAGGTTCCCCAAGCGTCCCCTCTAGGCGATGAGTCCCAGAGTCTGATCTGGGACAAAGGAGTTGCAGGCTGGGGAAGGCTGGCTGCCTACTGTACCACCTGTTGCGATCCCTAATTGACATCAACACGTTGAAAGCCCTGAGAAGTTCTATTTTGACCGACGTGGTCCAGCAGTTCTCGAATTTGTGTGCGCAGGCGTCCTAGGACCCCGACCATCACAGCGAAGCAGGGCTCCTGAGAGCACAGTTGGGGAAGTGTGGCCTGGAGGGTGTGCGCTGATCTACTGCAGGACAAGGTATGGGCACTAAAGGGCGCTCTTCCTCGCACCGGCCTTTTTACAGAGGCATGGGTCTGACCTAGGCCACCACCAACCATCTTTCAGGACAGAAGCAGAAAATGAAAGGGACATCATCCAGCTGATAAATGGAACACGGAGGAAAAGGAACGGGACAAGCTGGAGACCTGAGCTCCCCTTGCAATTCTGTGCTCATTGCTAGCCACTGGTCGGGAGACCTCATCTTGCTGAGCTCTGCTTTAATCCTGCACAAAACGGGGCGAATGCTATTCTCAGAGCTGTTGCAAAGACTCAGTGTGCTGATGCACGCAGAGGTAGGGTATAAACCGGGGGTCCTGTACCGGCATGTGTGAGGTACATCGCTCTCGCCCCGCGTACACTGCCTGGAGGCTGTGGTCACTGCAGAAGTCCTTGATCTGGGTGGAAACGGTGGGTGGGCGGGTGGATGGATAGACGGATGGATGATTCCCTAGCAAGACCCAGAATGGATCTATTTGAATAGGTATGAACACACAAATGAATGAACGAATCCAATAAATTCAATTGTCCTATCTCTTAGTCCCTGACTGGCAGAAATAGTAAATCAGAAAGGAAACATACACGCACACGCACGTGCAAGAGGGAAGAAAGGTACCGGATGGCTGGAGGCTGGTCTGTGGGCAGCAGAATGAAGTTCAGGGTGAGAAGAACCAGAAGCCTGCCAAGGCCGACACTCTCATGGAGCAGGTGCAGTAGCCTCGGCCGCTGGGTGCAGGGGTCAGCGGGGCTTGGCGCTCCCGGCAACGCAGTCCTCGCCCCAGGCCCGTCCCTGAGAGGTTAACCATGTCAGTCGACATTGTGCAGGGAAAGGAAGTGATCTGTCCTTTTCACAAAGGTTTCCAACCCAAACTACTAAAAGGTTGTTTTTAAAAGGGGATAAGGGAGCAGAAGGAAACTTTAGGGACACAAGCTTAGCTGCCTGGAAAAATACTTCTTACATTTTCCTACCAAGTTACCAACATATTCGTGCACGGGACAAACATCTTAAAAGTGCCTACTGCGTGCCAGGCAAGCACTGTTAGGTATGTGGGTGGGGGAGGGTGGACTCAGGGCCTCATCAGATAGCATCGTGCTGAAGACTGGATAAATGTGGTGTGAGGTCACTTGAAGACAGAAAGGGAAGGGCTGGAGGAAAAAGCCACAGACGGCAAGTCTGGAGGACCAAGCTAAATGACCTCGTGACCTCAGGCAAGTCACCTTCCTTCCCTGAGCCTCCATCTTCTTGTCTATAAAGTGGGGAGATACTAAATAGCACGAAAACTGTGATGCTGCCCCAGGCGCTGGGCCAGTGTTACAGATGTTGTTATCCTGCCCTGGCAGCACAGCCAGCCAGACAGCTGTTGTTATTTGCTGCTGGGAATGATTGTCCCTTTCACAGATAAACAAACTGAGACTCTGCTGCTCGCTCACTCACTTGCTCGAGGGCAGAGAGTTGCTGGGAGCTGGAATTTAAGCCCCTGTTTGTCAGATTCCAGAGCTCACCTTCTCTGGCCCTCCCGGAGGAGTCCCAGGCTGCTTCTCACTGATTGCTGAGGATTCCGTAACACCATGGATATCAAAGTGCTTTAAAAAACGTAAACTATTAGGTATCTCAAGCCAACAAGAAACAAATCTTGATTCCTCCGTGAAACCAAACACTAAAGTTCATAGGGGCATTCAGAACAGGCCGCAGCTCAGGACTCCTGGGCTCTTGACCCCTCTGCTTCCTCCATTCCTTGGCCAACTTCTTCCCAGAGCCCCCATCCCAGGCCAGAAACAGCCTTGCTCATGACTACCTGGCTCCCCCGTGCTCCACCTGACCAAGGACCTAGAGGACACAGAGAAGCCCAGGTGCCAGAATCAGGAGTTCTGGGCTCCCTCACCACTTCCCACAGAGAGGCTGTGGGGCCCAGGCCAGTCTTCTCACCTCTCTGAGCCTTGGGCTCCCCCCACAACATGAGGGATTAAAGCAGACTTCACGAGGGAAAGATACTCTCCAAGGAGGGACTCAAGAAATGTGACTGACCTTGAGCTGAGTGAGTTTAGCTGGGTGGGTAGGAGGAGATCCAGGCTCTCAAAATCCCTGGTTTGAAGAGGAGGGTGCTGCCCCACCCACCAGGAATCCCCCATCTAACCTTGAACTCCCTATCTGCCCTTGGGAGCCCTGGTCTGAGAGTGGACTCAGCCTTTACCAGCACCAGCAGGACCCTAACCTGCTGGCTTCCCCAGGTGGCTGGGGCCCAGGTCGGGGGAGAGGTAAGAAAACTGCAGAACTGCATACATTTTCACGGGTGAGAGTTGAACCCCGGGCACAGACATCCTCACCATGGCCCAGAGAGATCGCTAACTGGCTCCAGGCCATACAGTAAGACAGGTCAAGTGGGCACCAGGATCCAGGCCTCTAGACCTAGCTCAGTCCACCTCTGTGGAGCCCTCAGCAAGAGGGAGGAGGTTCCAGTTACAGCACAATGGCTCTGCGTCAAACAAAAGAAAGAACTTCCTGAGGTTGCATTAAAAACGGACGGGGGGGGGGGGGGGGGGGGGGGGGGGGGGGGGGGGGTGGTAGGGAGAGAAGCATGAGGAGGACTGCAGAGTCCCATCTAACACAAGAAGCCTGAGCTCACCTACTAGGGTCATTTCTGCAAGGTAAGAGCTGCTGCCCTTGTTTCACTGGTGAGTAACCGAGGCTCCGGGAGGTGGAGTGACGGCCCAGTCTCTTCCAAGTCCTGATCAAAAGAGGCAGAGCTGGGCCTTGCAGCCAGGGCAGACTCAGAAGCCGCACACTCCCTTCTCAGGAAGGCCTCTGAGGATCAAGGCCCTACCACACCCGCTCTGGGCATCTCAGCGCCCCTCCTCAGACGCCCAGGGCAAGTTGTGGCAGAGGCACTGCGTTCTGTCAGGGAGGAGGGAGGGTTCAAGGGAGGCTGGATGCAAAGAAGGGCTCTGAGTCCCAGGCCTGTGCAGCCACCCCCAAGACGCCGAGCACCGGGAGCCTCACAGGTGTCTTCCATTCTTCCATGTCATGTACCCCAACACATCTTCCTTCTGACCATGCCTCCAGCTCCCTGCTTGACAGGAAGCCCACATTCCCCCCAAATGGAGGGTCAGAGAAGCCAAGCCACTTGTCCACCGTCAAAGAACCAATACGAAACTGAGCCAGGATTCAAACCAAGGTCTGCCTAAATCCAGAAGCCTGATTTCCCACCACACCACTCTCTCTTTGGGTCCCTGCTGTGAGCTCCGGTAGCCTCATGCCCCATTCACTGCTCCCCTAGGGCCATGCATCCTCTCCCCTCCAATCTGGCCCAACAGAGGGCCTAGCCTACCTTTAGAACTCATTTCATATACCCACTTTGCCATGAAGCCCCCCTGATTTCTCTCATTCTCTTCTAGCTCCTGTTTTCTCCTTTGCCTCCAGCTCATGGCTGCCCAGCCCGCCGGTGATGAACAGAACTGGCCTGTGTCCTGACCACTTGCCTCCACCCCATCTCCTGCCCACCACCCCCTCCAAGAGATCCTCTGTGGGAGGGACAACCTGATTCCTCTTCTGGCACAGATGGACTCGGGGGCACAATTTGGCAACATCCAGTCCAATTGCTTTTTGTCACAGATGGGGAAACTGAGGCTTGACAGAATGAGAAGCCATTTCTTACAGGACATAGTTTGCAGCCGAGGACTGGGGGGAGGCAAGGATAGCTGATACATGAGTATTGCCAGGCTCCATGACCCTATGAGAGCCTTGTCACTAGACCAGAGTCTAGACTGAGAGCAGTGACAGTCCCCGTCCTCTCAATGATGGTCCAGCCACCGTGAGCTCTGGGCTCCCGCTGTATTATTTGTGATCACGGTAAAGGCTGTCAGTTCCCGGGCACTCTCTGCTTGCCGGGCACCGTCCCGAGTACTCACACTTCCCCACTCATCTGTTCTTCACATCAATCCTGCGTACCCTCGGTTACCCCCATTTCACAGCTGAGAAAACCAAGGCATAAGAGATTAAGGGGCACAATGTGTCATTCTCCAGGCTTTTATGGTGGAGTCAGGGTTTCAGGAAAGTCTGGTTTCGGAGCCTGTGTTCTAACCACGACTCCACACTGCCTGACAAGGAGGGACAGAGCCACGGGCTGTTCAGGTGATCAGGCTGGACAAAACTCAGAGCCAGGTCTTCCCGGGACCAGTGGGGGTGGAGCCCAACAGAGCAGCAGGCACGGTAGGCAGAGGCCCAGGTGCCAATCTCAAAGAGGGGCTAAGGCACCACTGGTAAGGCAGGGATGGAAAGATGGGCTCCCCCCAGAGCTCCCTCTCTGGGAGGATTGCAGCAGGTGGAACGCTGTGGTTCATTTTTGGTGGGGGGCTGAGATCCCCGTCAGAAGGGGGATGCTCAAGTAACAACACATGATCCTTAAACTGCTTCCTGAGGAGAGTGGGCCCATGGGACTCTGTGGCTTTTGAGTGAGCAAGTGAGGAGTTTGCCACTGTTTGCCACTCCAGGCCCCTCCCCACAATGCCCAGGGCTGGGGAGCCCAATCCCCACAGGTTGGGCTGCACTGGGCTCCGTGCCATCAGCTCCCACGGGGGAGTCCCAGTGGGAGAATGGAGGAAGGAAGAGAGATAGTTGAGGCTTTCCACCCCACCATCCATGGGTCTCCGGGGTTGACTCCCTCTACTGCGGGCCACAGCCCCAGTCCCTATCACTGGCCACGTCGGCCCACTTCAGCCCTGCGCGGTGACTGCTCCTGGGGGACTGCGAGCTCTGAGTGCTGCCCATCGCTTTACCACCCCCCTACTTCTCGCCTGAGCAGCTCACCGTGGGCTGAGACACCCCCTCCGGCAGGGCCAGAGCAGAGGAGACCAAACACCACCCCTGACGACCCTCTTTCTGCAACCTTCTCCCTGAACAGCCCTTGAAAGTTGCCTCTAAATACACAAGGGGTGAACGAGGGGAGCAGGGCAGCTACGGGGGACTCGTTACTATTACTGAGCATGCAGGCCTCTGCTGTCCCAGCACAGGGAGCAAGCAGGAGGCAGGGGTGGAGCCAGGCCCAGGGAGGGAGGCCTAGGATGCAGCGTTGGGCTCCGAAGGAGGACAATCGAGGACGGTTTCTGAGTGCTCACTCTGCAGGAGGCACCAAGCAATTCATTCACGTCTCACTACAGCCCAAGAAGGACATCCTATTTAGGTATTTTCCAGAGAAGAAAACCGGGGCTCAAAAAGCTGAAATGACGCACCCAGGGTCATGCCACCGGTGACCGACAAAGAGCGCAAATGCAAGTTCTTCAGCCTACAAAACCCGTGCTGGTGACTCCCTTGAAATAATTTCATTGAACTGGCTTCCAACAGAGACAGCTGACTTAAATGGGGTCAATTATTGATGAGGGCCAGACAGAGGCCTCCAATGTCTCCCCGTGACCCTCCCCTAGATGAAAAAAAAAAAAACCAACAAAAAACAACCTTCTGACATTCTTCAGTTCTCCCAGGTGGGACAGGGCCCCAAGTGGGCAGCGCAGCTGGGTGTCCAGGTTGGAAACACAAGCAGACTCGGACAAGGCTTCATTGTTACAGAGGGTCTGACGCTTTGGCCATTAAAACAAACCCCAGCAAAACCAAATGCTTGCCGCCTTGTCCTATCTCTTAGAGAAGGGGGAGTAGGCAAGGGCTCCAAGACAGGGTGTGGGTCCCTGCTCACACCTCTATCTAAGAGACCCAGCCTCAGGTGGCTGGGGCAGGAGGAAGGGCACTAGCCGGGGCAGGGGGGACACAGAGGCTCAGAGAAGATGCCAAGCGGGGAGCAGAGGAGTGTTGGAACCCAGACTTATCAGGCTGCAAAGTCTTCTCACTCCTCCATCTCTCCAGGCAGGGAGCTCCCGGGGCAGGCAGGGCCCCAAAGGAGGACACAGAATGGAAGCCATGAGCTCCATCTCACAGGGGTGTGTGGGTATCCCTCTGAGGACCCCGAAGAAGAACGCAGGCCCCAGAGGGTGGTGGCTGGTTGTCAAGCCTGGGGAGCGGACATCCCCTAGCAAGCTTTAAAAACTCCTCATGCCTCGGTCTTTGGCCCAGGCAGGACTTTTAAAAGTTTCCTAAAGGATTCTGGTGTGCAGCAAAATTTGAGAGTAATGGGCCCAGATGCCCACTAGAGCCTCTCCCACCCGACAAGCTCCCTGCCTGTCTCCTGAAGAGAAAGGCTTTATTACTCAGAGCCCGTTTCACAGCAAGGGTGAGGTCTTGTCCTCAAGACCCCACAGCCAACTAGGAGCTCAGATAGCCCCAGGGACCCCTGACTTCAGGACATCTCAGGGGTGAACTCCTTTACAATACTTGGGGATCCCGGCTCCTGTCAGTGTCTTTGAGTCTCTTGCGTGGAAGGGTGAGACAAATTCTTCACGGCATTTTTTCCTTTATAAGTGTCCACTTAGGGCGCCTGGGTGGCTCAGTGGGTTAAGGCCTCTGCCTTCGGCTCGGGTCATGATCTCAGGGTCCTGGGATCGAGCCCTGCATCCAGCTCTCTGCTCCGCGGAGAGCCTGCTTCCTCCTCTCTCTCCCTGCCTGCCTCTCTTGCCTACTTGTAATCTCTGTCAAATAAATAAATAAAATCTTAAAAAAAAAAAAAAAGAATGCTAAATTAAATACAAAACTTATAAAAAAAATTAAAAAATAAAAAGTAAACAGCCACTGGAGTGATAATGCTGCAAGACCAGAGCTGGGAGTGCGGTGGCAGCAAGAAGAGGAAACAATTCTGAGCAAAACCTGTTTATTCTTTTCCATGGGAGATTTGTCCCAGGCCTGGGAAGAGCTGGGACTCTCAGGCAGCCCACAGGTCCTCCTCACCTGCCTTCCTTGTGCCCTCAAAGCAGAATGTCACAGGTGGTGAGACAGCGTGTGGTCCTGGGAAGAGGGAAGCCTGTGGGGTCTTCTGCCCAAGTTCTGCCCCCGCCAGCTCCCCTGGGACAGGAGTCTCCTCTCTGAAGGAAGTGCATGGCGCCCTGGTCCTTGTGTGTGTTAAAGGATATGCTCACACTCAGCTCTAGGGACACCACCTCCAGGAAGCCTTTCCTGATACCCTCCCCACCCAGCACTGGACAACCCCAGCCCCTGGCCTTCCTTGCCACATTCTATCCCATGCCATGTTGTCACTGTTCCTGTGTCCTCCCCTCCCTCCCAGGCCATTCATTCATTCGTTCCACAGAGCAGCTGCTCTTTGCCTGGGATTCCTTCCACAGGCCGTTCCTGATCTCTGTTGAACTCCCTGCTGGGTGCTGGGGATAGAGCTAACAATAGCAGGCCTTGAGTGCTTGTTGCGTGCTCGGTAATTTTCTGAGTGCATTATACATATAATTTCTTTACTCCTCACCCCAACCTTATCCACCAGGTGCTATAATTGTCCCCATTTTACAGACGGGGACACTGTGACCCAGAGAGGGTAAATCACTTCCCCAAGTCACATGGTTAATGAGTACGTGCACTCGTTTGAGCATGACTATGACCATTCACAAACACAGATGGGACGGGCCCTGCCCCAGGAGCTCACCCTTCACTCTGTGTGCCCACTTGTTTAGTATCTGTGTCCCCCGCCACACACACGCACCACCGCCCACAGATGAAAATCCCCAGCAATCGAACCACATTTTGGATGTGCATGTGTGAGGCAGAGACAGAGAGCACGGAAACAGACCAAATGAACACTGCTTCCGCTTAAGGAAGGACTCACTCTCTGCCCGGCCTCTGCTACCTGTAGGACCCAGACGGCTCCTGCCAACTGGGCCCCTGCTGCTGCTCAGGCCTGAGAAGAACCAGGTCGCTGGCCACCCCGGTGCCGCCACCTGTCCTGAACTTAGTGGTGTGTGAGAGCTGCCGGCCCACGGGGGAAGGTACAGGAACCCCAGCTCTCCGACGGCGTCCTCCCCACAGGCAGCAGAGTGTCCTCCTCTGCAAGTCCTCCACCCTCCCTCCTGGTATCACTGGCCGGACTCTTCAATCAGCTTCTTTCTGAATCACTCCCTCACAGGGCTACCCAGGGGACAGGGGAGGGGACTCAGGTTGACCAAGCACCCGCCCACGTGCCTGACCTGGCCGGGTCCCTCCCTTCGGTCATCTCATTTAGCGCCCCCCTCCCCCCATTTTACAGGGAAGGCACCAGAGGTAGAGGGGTTGACCGCAGGCTGCCCAAGGGGCTGCCTCCCCTGACTAGGGGTTCACTGCTTTGTGCCAGGTGCTCAGTCAGCAGGGGAGAATTGGAGTGGTGGAGAATCTAGTTCTGACAAGCCAGCAAGGGAAGCAGACGTGCACAGCGCCCCCTCCGCAGACCATAGTCCATGAGTGAGGGCCGTGGGTCTGCAGAAAAGGCAGCTCAGATTCCCCCTGCTTCAGGGAAGTCGTGGAAGCTTCCAGGAGGAGGCATCTTTGGGCGTGGCTGGAATCCTCACTGCTCTACTCCCATGACCACCACAACAGGAAGAAGGGCAAGCCTTGGCCTCCAAAGTTCTGGTGCCCAGTGAGTACTTGTTACCACCTTGGAGGCTGCAAAGGAAGAAGAAGGAGCTGCCCAGCCGGCTGCCCTGCTTCTGACCCTGCCGTGGCCCCGCCAGCCTGGCATGGCCCCGTCGGCTCCCAATCACAGGGTCTTCTCCGTCCGGCTAATGACTGTGCTGCCCGGAGCCCAGGCCGCCACCCTCCTTCAGGGGAGGCAGCAGCTAACTACAGAGCCTGCTGGCCCAGACAGTGGTCAGGCCAAAAATCACAGCTGCCTGGCACACCACATCCTCTGGCCATGATTACTGTGGTCTCCTCCTCTACCTTCCAGAGTCACAGAGGACATTGCAGAAGGCTGCAGCGCTGGGGGCTCCGAACCCCCGACCTCACAGACATGGGCAAACAGGACCCCAGAGGAGGCCCGACTCACACCCAGTCACACACCCGGGGCCTGGACACCCGGCCCTTCCTTATCCTTGAGAATAAGGCTCATTTCCAGGCATTTTACATGTGAGGTACGCTCTCGAGGTACTTGGGGGAAGTCGAGGGGACGGGACGTTTGTTCAGTGCCAGACAGTAGGCTGACTGTTCACTCCCAGCTGTCTAGCTGTGTGACCTTGAACAAGACAGGGTACCTCTCGGAACCCAGTTTCTGGATGATAACAGTAGCTACCTCCCAGAGCTGTGAACGAGAGTGTCTATAGAGTGCTTAGCACGGAGGCGCCTGGGTGGCTCAGTGGGTTCAAGCCTTTGCCTTCGGCACAGGTCATGATTCCAGGGTCCTGGGATGAAGCCCCACATCGGGCTCTCTGCTCAGCAGGAAGCCTGCTTCTCCCTCCACCTGCCGATCCCCCTGCTTGTGCGCTTGTGCTCACTCGCTCTCTGACAAATAAATAAATAAAATCTTTACAAAGTGCTTAGCACAGTGGCTCATGGAGAGTACTCAAAGGCATTAGCTACTGTCAATAGCATCAGTATAGTGCTATGAGTATGGAGAGACACCCTACACACTGCAAAATGTGATGCAGGGGTAGGTATTATTTATGACTATTCCCGGGAAGTGTTAAAAATTCAGAGGAGATGTGACCAGAGGCTTAGGTAATCCAGGAATGTTTCTGGGGGAAATCATGACTGGAGCTGGGCCTAGAGAGACAGGGAGGTGAGCAAAGCAGCAGCAAAGGGGCAGTGATAGGCCTCCATGGGACAGGTCCAGGAGCCAGTGATGAGCACTAAGCCAGAGGTCCCTGCAGCGGCTGTGCCAGCCAAGGGCTTAAATGCACAACAAAGGGGCCTGGTCTTCATCTTATAGACAAGATGAAGACTGGGGCTGCATAGTGCTTTCTGAAAGGTGATTTCTGTCTGACATTCAAGGCCCTGGCCACCTGCTCATCTCCATACGCCTCGCTGAGCCCACGAACCCCTGGATGACGACCCCAGAGTTCTCCCTGCCTCTCTGCTTACTACACCAACTCGTCTGCCCTTCTCCAAGCCCACCCCATGTTTCAAGTTCACAGTGAAGCACCCTTTCACCAAGTACCCATCATGCCATGTGCTTTATGGATATGACCCATAACTAAGCTTATTTCACAGAGGAGAAAACGAAGGTATGGCGGGGTCAGTGTCCTGCTCACCATCTCATACAGCCAAGTTTCAACCTTGAACTGATGTCAGGACCCCTACTCGCCATGACAAGTTGCCTCTTGTCCCAGCCCAGACACCTTCCTCCTTGATGAAGCCTTCTGGGTTACTCCAGTCCTCAAGGGCCTCTCCCTGCCAGCCACCACCACCCACTTGGCATCAGAGGCCCACAGCTTGATCCTAGCTCTTCTAGCTTGGTTTCCGTTGTTTTCTATGGGTCTACCTTGCCCCCGCCTCCAATAAGAGAAGAGCCAAGGTTGATGATAGGTCACTTTTTGGGGGACCTGCCCCCCCCCATACCCAAGACTTCTTCCACCACTGACAGAAACCACCCACCTGCTCTGGAGGGGTTCAGAAGCTCCACTGAGCACAATTTCCCTGAGCCTGCCTCCCAGCTCCTGAGGGGAGCCGTAAATTATTCACCACACCTTTGTGCCCTGGAGGCCAGACAATGGGCCACAGACAGAATGAGTACCAGCAGCCCCCAACCCCAGGAGCCAACAGCCCTGGGGTGAGGGACTCAGAATCTAGAGGCCCCTTGCTGGGTCCCTAAGCAGATTGTAGAGGGCTGAGGAACAGGGGAGCGTGACCCATACAGGAGTCCCAGCTGAGCAAACCCAAGTGTGTGAGCCTGCAACAGAGCCTTCTAATCTAAGGCAAGCCCGAGGATTTCCTGGTCAAAATTCAAGCTTCCTTCCTTTATGAGGAAGGAAATAGGTATTCGGCCAAGCACTATACATTTATATCTCATTTCATCCTCAGGACAGCCTTGGAAAGGAGAAATTCTAATTTACAGAGAAGCCAGGGGCTCTGAGGAGTGAAGAGCTCTGCCCAGCGCCACATTGCAAGTGGGAAGAAGCACGGACTTTCGCCCACCAGGTCTGTCTGACTTAGCACGTCTGTCGGAGCCGTTTAGTCCACTTGGGAGCTAGTCGCCCCACTGCCTATTCCATCTGTGTAGCTTCCAGAGCACCTGGCATGAGTCAACACTCAGTTCCTGAAGCAAACTCAAAGGTCCTGGGCAAGTGGCTTCATCGCTCTGAGCCTCAGTTTCCCACACGTGGTAGCCATTGGTAACAAGCCCGGTCTTGGCAGACATGAAAATCTCCTGAGCACTTGACAGTTTGCCAGATGTGATGGCCCCATTATCTGAGCACATAACAAACAGCCTGCCGTGACCCCATTTTACAGGTGAGGCTTGGAGCCATGGATGCCTCAGAGAGGTCCCAGGTGCCTCCCCAACCCCCCATTCTGCCTCACTCCAGGTTCCAGGTTCTTCCCACCATGCCATGAAATGAGATCACAGGTGTGAAATTATCTCACCAAAGAGTAGCTTTGTTTAGATGCAGGGATTATTATGAGAATTTGAATCCTCACCGATGGGAGTGGGGGTAATCCTAAACCCCTCAGTTACCTTCTCTTCTGGTGCCCCCAACCCTGAGATTCCAGCCTTCAGCTGATCTCCCCACCTTTCTCCACCTCCCAGGGGCTTTCCAGGGTGGTTCCCCTAGACTCCGGGAAGCTGGGCACAGCAGGGGTTGACTAGTCCCAGCCAAGGCCACAGGGCTTAGACCAAGGCCACATTCCCTCCCCCTCCTGATTCAGAACAAGAACCCACAGGGTTCATGCCAAGCTATCTTTCACAACACCCCTCTTTCGGCACGGCCCCAAGGGGCAACAGAAGGAGCCCTTGCCTGGGAATCCAGACTCATGCGACTGTGCCCCCAGACCGGCAGTCCCAGCCCTGAGACCTTGAGCAAGCCCCTCCCCTCCAGGGTCAGAGATGTCTGGCAGGTTCCCCTGCCCAGGAGTAGTTGAGGTCGGACCTCCAGTCTGGGCCAAAGGCAATGAGGCTGCTGGCTTGTCTTGGACCCCAGCAACAACCACACAGACTCTCAAAGAAGCCTCAGGAGTGGTCACCTTGACCTCATATGAGGGCTGGGAAAACCACCCACTCAGAAGATGCTAGCTGGGAGTAGATACCTTGAAGGATGTCTGGGAAGGCTTCCTAAAGTGTACTTCTGCCTCAACCACTAACTTACTCTAGGCCCCAGGGCAGTTGGGACCCTCCACCCCACCAGCCCTCTATGTCCCGTGGACAATGTGAAGGATGGGAGTTGGTGAGTGCTGAGAGACCTCGCCTCCCCAGCTCTGATGGGCTCTGACTTGGGGACCTTTAGAGTGAGTTTTCCCAACATGTAAGCAGCATCTCAGGATGCCACCATGTCTTAAGGACCCTAGAGTCTGGCACACAGGGGCAAGGGGCCATGGCTCCCTGGTCTGGGGCCCACGAGGAGGAAAGCTGTGAAACTGGGAAGCTTCCTACCTCTGCCCTCAACTCTGGGTCACCTTTCCCCGGATGTGACTTGGCCAGGGAGTGGGAGGGAAGGAGGTCAGAGGAAGCCACCTCCCGGGCCTCAGGTTCAGCTCAGGATGCCCCAGTGGCCCCACCTTGACCCCTCCCCATCGCCTCCTGCTTGGCAGCTATCCACTTCCTTTCTCTCTCCCTTCCCTGCTTCTTTCCCTCTCCACCCTAACCCTCCTACCCACTCTCATCCCCAGAGTGAAAGAGCAGGGTAACTGAACCCTGCTGAGCCTCAGCTTCCCCATCTGTAAGAGCCCGCAACAATACACACACCTTTTTATCTCGCGGAGTAGTAGTGAGCCAGCCTCCCCGGAGGGACCGTTTGCGCAAGGGTGGGGCACGGACCCGAACACAATGGGCGCTCAATAAGTGCCTGTTTTCTCCCTTCCTCCGCCCTCTCCCACCCAGCTGCAGCCCCAGCTAGTGACCGGTACACGCCCGCTACTGGCCCCGGCGCTGTCCCGCTGGGGTCGAAGGCCGCCCTTACCCGGCATCCGGGGCTCTCTCACCTGCAGCTCTCGGCTCTCGCCGGCGCCGCGCCAGGAGGGAGCCCGGTGCTCCCTTCTTCGGGGCAAGCGCTGAGCCCCTCGTCCGAAGTGGCCGAAAAGGTGGCAGCTTCGGCTCGCAGCACCAGCTCGGTCCGGCTCAGTCCGACTGCCCAGCCCGCCTGGGACTCCTCACGCGGCGCTGGAGTCGGGCCGGGGCTTCCTGGGCGTTCGCACAGTCCCAAGTCCGAAGCACCGGGGCGAAGGCAGCTGAAGGTTCAGGTCTCGGGAGCCCGAGGTTGGGGACTTCTGGGCCCCTTTGCACTCAGTCGGGGGACTGCTGGGCATCTGCCTCAACCCGGGTGTCGGGCGGAGGGCTCTGACACACACTATAGAAAGGCTGGGAACGAGCCCGCAACCGTGGACCCGTATGGTGGGCCGGGAGCGTCCCGCCCAGGTGCACTGAATCGGGTCGGGGGCTCAGGGCGTCCCGGCCACAACGCCCGGGATCGCGGGACTGGGAGCGTCCCGGCGCAGAACCTCAGGCTGGGGCAGGCGGGGCAGGGCAAGGCGCAGGCGAGGACGCTCGCAGCCGCCGCGGCCGGAGCCCCGCGGGGAAGTCTTCCCAGGTCCGGACTCGGCTCGCTCTGCAAAATGGGGCGGACTTCGGCGCGGCGGCTGACTCCGAAGCTCCTGGCTCCGGCTCCACTTCCTCCTCTCCCCGCCCCCCCCGCGCCGGCTCGTTCGCCGCTCGCTCAGCCCCGTGCGGCAGCCGCTGCCGCCCCCGCTGCTGTCATCCCCGCGGCCCACCCCCACAGGAGCTGCAGCCGGAGCCGGAGCCCAGCCCAGCGGTGGCAGCGCCGCCCAGCGCCTGAGCGCCAGTCCGCGCGGCCCCATCCGAAAGGGGTGGGGTCAGCGGTGGCCCCGCCCCCGCCCCCGCCCGGGCCATGGGCAGGGGGCGGGCACGCCCCAGAACCCCTCCTCCGGCCCCGCGCAGTCCGGCAGCAGGAGCCAATGGGAGAGTGGGAAAAGAGCGGCGCTCTGCAGAATGTGTACTCTACCCCGGAGAGGGCGGGGCAGACAGGGACGAGGTTGCGGCTGGGGAGAGGACAATGGAGGGGTGGGGGTTTTAAAAGAGTGGAACAGGGTACAGGGTCACCTGGGGACCCGGATGGTGGCAGAGGCGATGACGGCTGGATTGTGTGGGATGGGGGCGTGGGGGCTGCCGTGTATTGAGGAGTGGGGAGTCAGGAGGTAAGAACAGGGGTTAGGGTCGGAAAAGAAGCTGGATGGAGGTCAGGTGGGTTATTGGGGGGTAGTGGAGTCTCCCAGTGATTGGGGAGCTCTCCGGGGTGGTTGGGACAGCGCCCTCACAGTACTCTTCCCCTCTCATCGGCTTCTAGGGCTCAGGGCGCGGAGGTGAACCTTGGAAGCTGTGAAATACTCAGATTTCAGGAAGCGTTGAAGAACAAGTTTTTTAAAATAAAGAGCGGATCTTTCGTCAACATTACCCCTTCCCAGCGCTCATCCGCGGGAAAGAGAGTCATTGTCAGTTTTAGAAATTTGGGTAGAAGTCAAGGGGATGCCTGGGTGGCTCAGTTGGTTGAATGTTTGCCTTTGGGTCGGGTCATGATCCCAGATCCTGGGATCAAGTCACACATCGGGTTCCTCACTCAGTGGGGAGCCTGCTTCCCCCTCTGTCTGCTGCTCCCCCTGCTTCTGCTCTCTATCCTTCTAGCAAATGAATAAATAAAATCTTTAAAAATTAAAAAAAAAATCAAGTCACTAGCTGTGTGTGAGGATAACACACAGACATACATACACACACTCTCCTTGAGTAGTGACGGAGTGCCGGAGCTGCCTCTGCTCCAGCCCTTCTCCTCCCCTCCCTTTGCTGCCTCTGCTCCAGCCCTTCTCCTCCCCTCCCTTTCCTTCCCCCGCACCATGGGCAGGAGCTGTGTCTGATTATCTCCAAGAGTCCCCAGTCGACTGGGCAGGGCACAGGACAGGGGTTGGAGATTATTGATGTACGAATGAATGAGTCGTGGACGTGCCGCTGGGGCCATGTGAGAGCCACTAATTGGTCTGGGGAGCAAAGGAATGGAGGCCGCACAGGACAGCTTTTCTGTAAGCCCCGTGTCAACCTTGCACAGTATGGTACCCCGTTGCACTGAGGAGGATACCAAAGCACTGAGAGGCCAAGTGATGTTCCCAAGACCATATACCTGGCACAGGATTCTAGCCACTCATCACTATCACTTTCTAGGGCAGAGCTGTGTGGCTTTGACCAGGTTACTTGACCTTTCTGAGCCTCTGGTTCCTCATCTGTAAAAGGGATCTAAAGATGCGGCTACTTGGCAGGGACTGGGCAGACAGGCATCAGACTTAAGAGGTGGAGGGAAAGGTATTCCTAGCAGAGGACACAGCATATGCAAAGGCAGGAGTCCAAGAACTCTGTTGGGATCTTGCTCATGATCCCGAACCCAGCAGGCTTATTCTGAGGCTGTAGCCTGGACTTACTGGTTGTCAGAGGGGTGTCCTGGAAATTTTTAAGCCAGGCATTGATATGGGAAAGACTTTGTAGGGAAACCAGAGAGTCTGCCTTTGGTATAAGATCTCTTGGCTGGAAGTCCCGGTAATGACGAATTTCTTGTCTAGTTGGCCCCATGGGGGTTGGGAACACCTTGGTGGCCGTGTGGCCCCACCCACCAGCAGCCAGCAGAGTGTGGAGCAGGCCTCTGGAAGACCTCAGCCCTGGGGAATGAATGAGGCTCTCAGAGCTCGGTTCTCTGGCTGCCCCTGCTGGGAGAGCGTCCCAGCCGGGTCAGATGAACAGAATGCCAAAATGAAAAGGAGCCCCGCCATCACCCCTGAGGCCCAGGAGAAGAGTGCCCAAGGTCACCAGGAGGGGACCTGCAAAGAGTTCTCAGACACCCACATTCGTCCTCTGGCTACCCTCCCAGGGGGGAGGAAGTCTCCTGAGCTGGGAGAATCTGGGCCTTTTTGCCACCGGAGACGCCCACAAAGGGTGACAGAGTCATGGTCATGGTTGCTTGGCTGGGAGGGTGATTGAGGGCTCAGAAGCAGGATCTAAGCCTGGGCATCTGGCACTGAAAGGAGAGGCTAACCTTGTCAGTCTTGTGCCCCGGGCACTCCCCGAGTCCCCCATCCTCCTCATAGCCTTCTGACCAGAGGATGGTGACAGTGAAGCCACCGTAGCCACCACTCTGTTGCACAGATCCTTTGTATTTTCATCACAAATACATTCATGCCTACATTTATAGTAGGAATCTTGCATTCTTTTTCTTAAACACAGGACCACCAAATTATATGACTTCATACCTCATGAGCTCTGCTTCCCACAAATCCTTGTGGGGGACCCACCATGTACAGGCGCTGTCCCCGGATTTGGGGGACTCCTGCTGGTGGGTCCTGGAGGCTCAGCTGAACTCCCCATACGTGCTGCTTTCAGACCTCTCTGCCTCTGCCAGCCTGGAATCCTTGGCCGTGGAATTTCCTCCATCCTTCAAGGTGGGCGTGGAAGGTCAAGAACATTTAGGGGGGAAGAAGTAAGCTACTGGTGGTGTCTATGTGAAATAAGGGAGATAGAGAATCTGTGGGGTCTGGGCCTGTCTTTGGGGTAAGAGGGGACCAGCCCCAGGGAGGGAATGTGGTTCACAAGGATGCCACAGGAAACCCCACAGGGGATGGAGGCCAGGACAGAGTCACGGAAAAACTGGTCAGAGTAGGGGAGAAGGGCATAGGCTAGGATCGTTTGGGCTGAATCGTTAGGGTCAGCAGCTGGGGACTGAGGGTGGTTTCCGGGAGAGGTGGAGGCAGGAACGCGTGGACACAGTGTGGACAGCCTTTTCCAGGGTCGCTGGCAAAGGGGGGTCACACTTGGGTGGCAGCTGGGGCAGGAGGTAGAGTTGGAGGCTTTGGGTTTTTGTTTTTGGAGGAGGACCTAAAGCCTAAAGCCACGTGAGGAGAGGGAGTAGCAGTGTTGGAGAGAGACAGGGCGCTGACCAGAGACTCAGGAGAGACAGCACTTCCCAGCTTCCAGGTGGTGGTGGTGGTGGCTAGAGTGGCTTGGGCAGGTGAGGAAGATCAGGCCTGAAGCCTCAAGGAAGCAGGAGCCAAGGCAGGAGGCTGGGAGGTGCGGCCGTGGAAAGTGGAAGGGAGACAGAGGTGAGAGGCCTAGATCTGTGTGGGCCTCTTTCACATCGTGAAGGGACTGGGGATGGCTCTGGGCAGTATCTCTTTCGGGTAAGTAAAAACTTATACCTGACTTGCTTCTCCTTCTGCTTGATCCCTGGCTCCAGCCTTGTAAGGATGGGGAACTTCAGGGTCCTCTCTGACCCCAGATCCTGTGAGCTCCCTCCCCTCTGGCAGGCCTTGCCACGGGTCAGTGGGAATAACCGTGATCATTATGACTTTACCAGCACCTCCTGATGTTCACAAGAGGGGGGATCTTGGCTCTCCCATTGTCGACTGCATTACCACTGGACCATGAACTCCATGTTGGATTTCTTCTGTGTCTTCACCAGCAAAAGGCGTGGGTCACACCCAAAAAGTGCCTAATAGCTTTAAAGACGGACAAGAGGATAACTTTCTCTGTCTCTGCTGCCGCCTGGTGTCTGATATGGGTTGGTGCAGCATAATTGTTAAAAGGGCTGACACTTGAGCTCTCGCTCTCAAACTTGTGGATCTCAGGGACACAGTTTCACACCTAAAAATTGAGGACTCCACAGAACTTCTCTTTATGTGGCTTATATTGGTATTTCCAGTGTTCTAAATTAAAACAGACATTTAAAATATTTACGTAATTAACTTAAAATAACAATCGTATTAAATTTTAACATATTTTTATGAAAAATATATTTTCCTAAACAACAACAACAAAAATTAGTGACAGAAGTGGCATTGTTTCATAGGTTTACAAATTTCTTTAATGCTTTCCTAATAGAATACAGCTGGATTCTCCTGTTTCTGCCTCCAATCAGGCACAATATGTTGTTTTGTTTGAAGCTTATAAAGGAAATACGGGCTTCTACGGATTTGTAGCTAGAAAAGGAGAGGTATTTTCATGGTCTTTTCAAATAATTGTGCATATTCTTCTTTGATACTAACCCAAACTCCATAAATTTCTTGACAGTTAGTTGCTATTATAATCTGAAATCATAGCAATGAAATTTTCTTCCTCAGTTACATTAATATTCATTGGTCTCTTTTGCATTTTTGGTTAAGTGAGCTCTCCATCCAACATGGGGCTCAAGCTCATGACCCCAAGATCAATGCTCTACCAGCTGAGCCGGCCACGTGCCCTTCTTTTGCACTTTGAATGTATCTTTTGCCCATGCATGATTTTGTAGGAGCATGCATTGGCCGTTAGGGGAGAAAATTGTTCATCAATTTATCTTTCAAATACTGACAAATTTTAGCATGTAATGTAAAAAAAATCATATTCATGAATATCACTGCAGATCTCATCAGAGAAACCTTCACAGATTGAGAAGCTGTCAGGCTTACACTGGTGAACACAAGTTTTCCAGAATTCTAATTTTCACTTGAAAGGTTGAATTTTATCATTAGCAGCAAATACTGTCAGTCTACCTCGAACTGTCAGGCTCATTTATTCATTTTTGAGAACTGCCTGCCAGATATTCAAGTCAGCATGACCATAATTTGCCTGTCAACTTTTCTTCCAAGTCAAAATGCTGTTCCATGAAAAAAGTGGCTAGTTTAGCTCACAATTCAAACAATGGCACAGATGCTTTTCCCAGAGACGGCCATGATGCTTCTGTCTACAGCGGAAGTGTTTTATGACACTTTCTTCTTGGCCACATGGAATTTTTTTTAAAAAGATTTTATTTATTTGACAGAGATCACAAGTAGGCAGAAAGGAAGGCAGAGACAGAGAGGGGGGAAGCAGGCTCCCCGCTGAGCAGAGAGCCCGATGCAGGGCTCGATCCCAGGACCCTGGGATCATGACCTGAGCCGAAGGCAGAGGCTTCAACCCACTGAGCCACCCAGGCGCCCTGGCCACACGGAATATTAAAAAGGTGTATATTCAAGGTTCAATATATAGTGAATTGGATACATTTTACTGTTTCATCAAAAAAATAATGTTATTGCTTTCTTGAGAGATGTTGGCAGTGTTTTACTGTGAGGGCATGGCAGCAAAGAATATGGCTATTTCTAGGACAGTCTGGCACTCTGATGGGTGTGGGGGCAGCCCTGACCACACCCCTCTTGTTTGGCCCCATCTGTGAAACATCACCCCAGTGAAAAAGGCAGAGGACACCTTAGGATCATTACGAAAGGAGTTTGGATCAGAGTGTCCCCCCATCTGCTCTGGAGTATATAATCTGTACTAGGCACTGGCCCAAGCATTTTATTCCTTTTTTAAAAAATTGTAGTAAAATATACATAAAATAAAATTTGTGTTTCACTGTCAGTGTCCAGTTCAGTGGCATGAGTTCCATTCACATTGTTGTGCAACCATCACCACCATCCGTCTCCAGAACTTTCTTTGTCTTACCAAACTGAAAGTCAGTACCCATTAAACATCGACACCCCATGGGGCGCCTGGGTGGCTCAGTGGGTTAAGCCGCTGCCTCCAGCTCAGGTCATGATCCCAGGGTCCTGGGATTGAGTCCTGCATCGGGCTCTCTGCTCAGCAGGGAGCCTGCTTCCCGCTCTCTCTCTGCCTGCCTCTCTGTCTACTTGTGATCTCTCTCTGTGAAATAAATAAATAAAATCTTTAAACAATGACACCCCATTCCCTCAATCCCCCAGTCCCTGCCAACCACCATTCTCCATTCTGTCTTTATGAATTTGACTACTTTAGTTACCTCCTATTAGTGGAGTCATACAGACTTATTCACTTAGCATGATGGCTTCAAGGCTTATCCGTGTTGTGGCATGGATCAGATTGTCTTCCCTTTTGAGGGATGAATAATATTCCACTGTATGTATTTTCTCCATTCATCTGTTGCTTCCACCTTTTGGCTGCTGGGCATAACGCTATGAACATGGGAATAAAAGTATCCTTCAACCAGCCAACACCACAGGAAAGATGATATTAGCTGTGGCTTCCTGTAATGACTCAATTCAATGAAACTTTGCTGAGCACCCAGACCACACCAGACCTGAAGCTGGGACAGGAACATGCAGAATGGAACCAGGCCCCATCTTCCACCCTGGAGGAGTGTCCAGTTTAGTGGGGGTAAACAGACATACCACATCATAGTAATAACTGTGCCAAAGAAAGTTTCATGAACTCAAAATGCCCCTTATTGTTTCCCACAGAGTTTTCTTCTGATTCAGTTTCTGTAATAGAACAAGTTTCAGCTGGCTTCAGAGTCCCCCAAGCTTGAAGGGCAGGGGTGCCGTCAGGCCTCAGGATGAGGCAAAAACAGGGCCATCAAACAGGTCCTAAATTAATATTATGGTCCACCCCCCTCCAAGGAGAAACTGCGTTTTCTATCTCTGTCCTAGTTCCAAAATTCTTGGAAAGAAGGCATGTGGCCTAGATTGACTATGTCCTCATTTCTCATCATGGAGGTTGAGAGCAAAGGACTGTGGTGTCTTTGTCTGCAAATGTGGACAGAGGAGCAGAGGCAAATCTTGGAAACAAGGTGCTTGGCAGACCCTCTGCCCGGTTGGTCCCATACTGACCAAGACACAAACGGGTCTTTTGTTCAGTCACAATGAGGTTTGTTGATAACATTCTGAACTTTTCTTTTACTAAACAATTCTATATGCATAGCACTGATCAGATTCACACGCTGTGACTTCTAGTGTGGCCTTTTGTGGTAGGGCTTCTCTTACCTCGGGGCCTCGGTCAGCTATTGCTACGATAAAGCCGCATAACAGAAAACTAAATCTCTGAGTGGCTTATAAGCAATGTTCCTCTGTCCTGCTCACAGTCTGCAGGGGGGCTGGGATGGCAGGGAAGGCTTCTGGCTTTCAGGCTCAGGTCTGCCCCACGTGCCTCTCGTTCTGGGATCGCTGGCTCCCCAGAGCACGCTTTCCTCAAGGTGGATGACAGAAACTCCCAGGGTGCAAGTGAAAACACGTGATGCCTCTTAAGGCCTGGGCTCAGAACAGTCGCCCGGTCCCTTCTGGCCCCATTCCACTGGCCGAAGCAAGTCACACGACCAAGCCAACGTCAGCAGAGCAAGGAAGTACCTCTACTCTCGGTGGACCATGGCAACGGTAGAAGGAAGAATGGAGAACAAACGACATACTCCGCTTGGTCTCTGTTTCTTCAACTGTAAACATCAAAGTTTGCGAATGGTCCGTCAGTCTTACGGGTGTTGTTGTCCCTGGCCAAGAGGCCCCGGGCTTCCTTCCACTCCGTGCTGTGGGCTCTCTTGAACAGAGATCTGAGTGGCCAGCTTCCATGACCTGATTGAGGTCTGACGTCCGAAGGAATCTAGGAGAAGCTCCGGTCAGCAGCTGGCACGCTTTCCATAGGAGAAAACCGAGACTTGGTGAGGGGAAGTGCTGTGCCCAAAGTCACCCAGCTGGGAACCCAACATGGAAACCCAGGTAGTTCTGATCCCACATCAGGGCAGCTTTATCTCACTGCTCCCTCAGAGTCTCCGGGAGGGTTAGAGGAGAGCTGGGCAGAGAGTGGCCAGGTAGGACTCAGGCAGGGCTCAGGGGTCCCCTCCTCACAGGAGTCTTTCATGGGTAAGCTCTCCTGTGGGTTGCCACAGGCTTCCTCTGGGGGTTCCCTCTGTCCCCTCATTTATCACTTGTCTCTGTGTCAGCATCTGTGTCTCCCACACCCTGCCCCCAGCCCCCAGCACGGGACCTGGTACATCTTGGGACTCTCAACAATAGTCATTGTCACTCCCGTTCTAGTGCCCTCTTTGGGAGCCCAGCCCCCTTGGGCAGGGAGAGCAACTCCTTCACATAGTCACTGCTCCTTGCTTTTCTTCGTTCTTTAAATACGTTCACGTCGAGTGACTATTTTGTGCTTAGCATTGTTTGAATGCTGGGGGTACAGCAGGGAAAGATCTCTACCTTCATGAAATTTACTTTCTAGTGGAAGGAGGTAGACGATAAGCAAGAAAAAAAAACAAGAATGGGATATGTGCTATGGAGAAAAGAAAGAACACCACAGGCAGAGGAGAACATGAAAGGTGAACAGGGGATTTACCATTTTAAATGGAGTGGTCAGGAAAGGTGGCATTTGAGTAAAAAAACCCAAAGCTGACCACAGGTGCAAAGGCCCTGAGGTGGGGCACAGCTAGTATGTTCAAGCCAGGAGGCCAGTGTGGCTTGAAAGAAGGAGGTGATGGAGGGGGTGGTGTGGGGCAGGGAGGGAAAAGGTTGGTCCATGAGGTCACGGAGATCAGAGCACAGAGGGCCTAGAGCCCATGGTAAGAATTTAAGTCTCCATCCAGTTGAACTAGGAAGGCACTGCAGAGTTCACAGCAGGAGGCCGTCAGTGTTTTTGCCTCATGAGTGAAACACACTAAGGTGGGTAGTTGGGTTGAAGCAGATGTGACAGTCAAAGGACAGGTGACTGAGGGGAGGGCCCCAGCAGGGAGTGTGAGAGGGAGTCACACTCTGGGATGTCAGATCAGAATTCGGATCCGGATGTGCTAATTCTCAGATGTCTCTGAGAAATCCAAGTGGAGCTGGTGGTGCACAGTTGGAAATACACGTCTGGAGTCTGGGAGAGGTCCAGAAACATGGCAGTTGGGGCAAAGAAAAGGTATTTAAAACCTCGAGGTGGGATAAGACCAACAAGGAAATGGGGGCTGCTGGAGAGAAGGTTGGGGACCAGCCCCAGCCTCCCATGTCAGGGGAAGAGGAGGAACGGACAACAGAGATGGAGAGGGTGCGTCTGGGAGAAGAGGAGGAGGGAAACACAGGGTGTGTGGGATCCCAGGACTTAAGAGAGGAACGGCTCCCGACGAGGGACAGGCAGCAGCGATGAACTAGTCACTTTCTGGGTCCACAGTACAGAGCAACCTTGGAAGGATCTTTGGCAGACAGGAGAAACGCTGGTTAGGGAGGGTGTAAGAAAGAGGAGGAGGCTGGAGCTGGAGACAGAGGTCCACACCGTTCCTCCAAGGGCTTCTGCTGTGGGAGAAAGGGAAAACCGGGAGAGGGAGGGAAACAGAGAGGGCCTTCCTGAGCTGGAACTAGAACGTGTGCATGCCCAAGGGAAGGATCTAGAGGAGAGAAGAGCTGAAGGGGTGGGAGAGAGCAAAATGTCCATTTTCTTTCCTTCTCTCAGCGACTCAGGAGGCAAGACCATAAGGGGGGAAGTGGAGTGGGGGAAGGGGTCTTGGAGATGGGAGGGCAGAAGCTGTTGCCTGGGAGGGCAGGCCCTGGTATGCATGCATGGAAATTTGCAGGGTCCTGGGATCAGTGGACATGCACTAAGCATCGGGCAGCCTTGGAGGGCCCCAAGCCCAGGCGCCTGCCCGGGAGCACCAGCTCTTCCAGCCCCGGTCGGCGGGCCAGGCAACACAGCGTGGACAGACGTGCAGCTCGGGGAATAAATGACATGCTGCCCATCAGGGTCCAGGAGAAGGAATGTGCCCAGCACACCTCGAGCTTCCAAGACTGGACTGACATCTTTAGGCAAAACTCCCCTGCCTCCATTTCCAAACTGCTTGTGTGGGGGGTGGGGCACGCAGCGGCCTCTCTTTGGGAAGGTCTTACATGCCACCAACCCTACTGTACCTATAAATACTACAGATAGTATCCCTGCCGTGTCCTTAGGAAGAAGACCGCCATCTCCGGGGCAAGAGCCAGTGTGGGGCTTCCCTGACTGGTTTCACTGTCCTTGTATTTTGGGGTCTGTTTTTTGGCAGATGCTGCTTTTCCTAGATGACTTAACACCTGTTAGCTTGCTTCTAAAATAAAACCGGACAAATGTGACTCTGCGGTGTTCTCCTCCTCTATGGTGGCCACCAGTAAAGGCCTGGCTCTTAGGGACCGCCCCCCCCCCCCCCCCGCCCGCTGCCTTTCTGCCCTGATCTCAGGCCACGTGGGTGGACTCTGGTGTCCTGCCTGGCATTGGTCAAGCCCTTTCCCCTTACTGGACCATGTCCCGCCTCCAGCTTTTGGCCTGGCTATGAGGGCTCCTTGCCCCCCAGAACCCCACTGCTGAGCTCCTAGGGGGCTGGCCTTCAGATGTGGGGGGGCACAGGTTGAGCCTTGTGGTACCTGGAGATGTCCCTGCCTCTTACATCCCAGCCGGTCCCAGCTCTGTTCTCCTCCTTCCGTGTTCCACCGACGCACCTAGGAGGCTCTGTGCTAGTTTGGGAGCTGGAGCCCTAAGCTTTCTCAGGCTGCAGAGAAGGAGCTCACATTTGCTGAACCCTTCTGATGTCAGTCAGGCCCTGTACCAGGTGCATGCAGCCAGCCCTTCTGCTATTTCCCCAAAATCTGTACCCTCCTTCTTCCATAAGAATAGCACTCCTGGGGCACCTGAGTGGCTCAGGTGGTTAAGCGTCTGCCTTTGGCTCAGGTCATGATCTCAGGTCTTGGGATTGAGCCCCACATCGGGCTCTCTGCTTAGCAGAGAGCCTGCTTCCCCCTCCCCCTCTGCCTGCCCCTTTGCCTACTTGTGATCTCTCTTTCTCTCTGTCAAATAAATAAAATCTTAAAAAAAAAAAAAAAAAGAATAGCACTCCTGATTTTACCAGGCCCCTTGGAATAAAAGTACATCTCACAGACTCTCTTGCCGTGACCTTGGGACTCAAGTTAGGACCAGTGGAATGTAAGCGAAATTGCTGCACACAACTTGTGGGAAGTACCCTTAAAGGGAGTGTGATGTGCCCTTCTTTGGTCCTTCTCTCATCTGCTGCGTGATGCCTGGGACTCTAGCTGCTATCTTTGTCTTTGAAGACAGGGGCCATACCCTAGTGTTGGAGGAGCCATGAGCTAGAAGGAGCCTGAATGCCCAAGGACTTAATGAAGTAGAGCCTCCCCCCAACCCTGGAACCATCTATTCCAGACTTTCATCTGAGAGAGAAATGAACTCTCTTTTAAGCCAGAACAATTCTGGGGATCTGTTGTTCTCAGTTGAACCTGATCTTGCAATGATGCCTGCCTTTTGCCAGGTTATCTCATTTACATCTTCCCAAGAGCCCCACCAAGCGGATGTTACCCACCTCATTGGAGAGAAAAGGAAAGGAGGCTCAGGGGTGTCATTTAGGCAAGTGGCCCAGGGCCCTTGACCAGGGTAAGGCTGAAGTGGATGTCAGCCCCCAATGCTCTGACAGCTGGTCCTGCTCTCTCCACCAGCCCCTGGGGCCACAGCCAGGCCGACCGACCTGCGTGCGCTGACACCTGGTCCTCCCAGGAGTGTTTCCTCCAGGGCCCACAAGCATCTAATGAGCAGAAACATCTAAAGTTGCAAGGTGACAAGTGCTTCCTGGACAGTTCTAGTCCTAGAAGCCCCATACCCCTCAGTCATGGGCAAACCTGGACAGGTGGTCACCCAGAACTGCGGCCCAGCCAACCCCCATAGCTGCACTGTGATGCCCAGAACCTGTGCCATTACAAGCTATCCCTTCCAGGGATGTGTTTTCTCCCTCCCAGGATCCCTGACTTGACCTTGCACTGGCCTCAGAAGTCAGCAGCTCCCATGCCCATCTTGACCCTTCTGTATCCATTGATTTCTCTGCATGTCCTGCGACCCTCAAGAAAGCAGAGAGTCCTGGCGTGGCAGGCTCTGAGGCCATCAGGCTGACCTATGAGGGCCCATCCATCCCTGCCCCCATCCCGGTGCCTATCAAGCGTGACTGAGCCCCAACTCAGTATAGCACACAGGGCCCTGCACCCAGGAGGACTTGTGTCTCCTGGGTTCTCCTGCCTTCAAGCCGTGTAACCTTGGCCAGTGACTTCCCCTTCTGAGCCTCAGTTTCCTCCTCTGTAAAACAGGGATAATAGTACCTACTACATAAGACTTGAACAGGATTAAGATGATAATTCACCATGAAGCTTGGCGCAGGGCCTGGCATGCAATTAACCCTCAGTGGAAGTTGTCATCATTGCTGTTCTTGCATTACTACTCCTTGGTCTCCGGCAGCCTCTGTGCTGGATAACAGGGACCTAGAGACAAACCAGAAGCCATCCAGGGATATTCTTCAAGAAACTCACAATCTGATGGGGAAAGATGACACCAGACATTTCAAAAGTACAGGAACTAGAACAGTTCTTATAGGAGGAGAGAACAAGGTAGGGTGAGAGCCCCAGGGAGGAGAAGAGTCTCAGTGTGCTCCATGGGGCAATCAGGGAGGTCATCCTGGAGGAAGCAGAGCTTGATTGGAGGCTTGCGGAGGAGCAAGTTTTTGCCAGGCAAACCCAGGTGATGGAGGAGCCTCTGGCAACTGAGTCAGGGGTTCTCTTATCACCTGAGAGGCTGGGGTGGGAATGCGGCTCATACTATGGCTGGTGTCTCGCCAAGGGCTCCAGCTGAGGACAAGAGGTCCCCAGCACCCAGAGTCCTAAATGGAGTGCCAGCCCATCCTGCAGGAGCAGCAAAGGGAGGGCTCCCAGACCGGTCCTGCCAGCCTCAAGCCATTACCCAGCCATGGTACAGGGGCTGTTTAAGAGACAATTGTCTTTCTGCTCTGCTTCCCTTCCTTCCTTAAAGCCAAATGAGGGGTCTTCCAGAGCACTGTTTAGAGAGCTTGACCTAGGTGCATCGAGTCTGGGAGACACTGGGACCAAAAGGGCTCTCACATGCCGCGCCATCTAACAGGAAGGGGCTGTGTGCGACAAGCAGAGTGGAGAGAGCTGCAGCCCCGCTGGGAATGGCTCACAGCCCAGGTAGACCAGGCAAAGGACTCCTGACTTTCCAGGGGACCAGATGAGGGCCTGCCCACCTAAGCTGGTGTCCTGCTGCCTGAGGACCACTTTGGGGGTGGTGAGATCCCGACAGAGTGGGGACAGCTGGAAACCAACAGGGAAGTGCCAAATTGGTGGAGGCCCTACTTTATCAGGGGAAATCTAAGTGAGAGGGCCCCAGAGGAGGAGTTTTTCTGAAAAATCTCCAGGAGAATCCCATGAGTTAAGATCAACTTGGAACATCCACCATGGCCAGAGGGTTCCCAGGCCAGGTTACAACATGTCAGGCAAGGAGGGCCTCTTCTGCCCTCTCTCCCACCTGCACTCCACTCTGGAAGGACCATGGGTAGCTAGAGATGGTCATGGAAGGAGAGCAGCATTCTCTCCAGGTTTCCAATCTCTGAGGCAAGCCTAGCCTGAAGGAAGGGTCTCATTCTATACCAGAAAGATTTTGGAGTCTTAATATTACTTTGAAAAAGTAAACGTGTGCAGGACACCTGGGTGGCTCAGTCAGCTGGGCGTCTGACTCTTGATTTGGGCTCAGATCATAGTCTTGGGGTTGTGGGATCGAGCCCTGTGACAGGCTCTGCACCGGTTCTGGAGCCTGCTTAAGATTCTCTCTCTCCCTCTCTCTCCCAGTACCCAGGACAATGCCAGGCACAAAGGAAGTGCTCGATAAGTCATTCTGGAGCCTCTCTACCCCTGTTCTTCTTGCCGTCCCAGGCAGCGACTCTCCTGCTATGCTGGAGATGAAACTCAGCCTTCCAGTCAAGGCTGCAGCAGGGCTCTGCCCACAGTGCTCCCACCTAGAGGCCTGGGCCAGAGGCAGGATTCCTGCCCTGGACATGGGAAACGAGGCCGCAAAGTGCCCAGCTCAGTGCTCTTAATGGCAGGTGGCTGGTATAACAAAGACACCCCGAGAAAAGTTTTGAGCAGGAGGGTGGCATGGCAAACATTTGGGGGAGTTCACTGAGTGGAACCAGGAAGAGAAGAGGTAAAGATGGGAACAGCAAGACAATGAGGAGACACATAGTACACTCTGGGGAGAGGAGATGAAGGTTTGACCCATCCGGCTGGGGAGCAAAGGGGGATGTGGGAGACAGGGTGTCTGGGAAAACTTAGAGGTATGGCTCAGCGGCCGGAGGGCAGACCCCTCCTGTCTTTGAGCTCTTGGTTCTGAATATTCTGGATAAGGCTTTGCAAGGGTCCTTGCTATGACTCAATACTTGTGCAAAATGAAAATGCAGGGCTCCATGTCCAAAAATTATTAAGAATTGGAAGATGGATGGGGTGCCTGGGTGGCTCAGTCGGTTAAGCGGCTGCCTTTGGCTCCAGACTTCAAGGATTCTGTGATTGAGTCCTGTGTGGGGCTCCCTGTTCAGTGGGGAGCCTGCTTCTCCCTCTCCTTCTGCCTCTCTCATGCTTTGTCTCATGTGCTCTCTCAAATAAATAAATAAAACCTTAAAAAAAAAAAGAATTTCAAGATGATGACACCAGAGCATTAATCCAAGACAAGAGTTCTTTGCTTAAGACCTACAGATTTAGGGGTGCCTGGGTGGCTCAATGGGTTAAGGCCTCTGCCTTCTGCTCGGGTCGTGATCCCAGGGTCCTGGGATCGAGCCCGGAGTTGGGCTCTCTGCTCTGGAGGGATCCTGCTTCCTCCTCTCTCCTCTACCTGCCTCTCTGCCTACTTGTGATCTCTGTCTGTCAAATAAATAAATAAAATCTTAAAAAAAACCCCAAAAACCTACAGATTTAGAAGGGGGAGAAACAAAGGAAACCCAGTTAAAGGTGAATTTCAGATGAACAACAATGTTTCAGTATAAATGTATCTGGTGTGGGGCACCTGGGTGGCTCAGTCATTAAGCATCTGCCTGCAGCTCAGGTCATGATCCCAGGTCCTGGAATCGAGTCCCACATCGGGCTCCCTGCTCACTGGGGAGTCTGCTTCTCCCTCTCCCTCTGCCACTCCCCTTGCTTGTGTTCCGTCTCTCGCTGTGTCTCTCTCTGTCAAATGAACAAATAAAATCTTTAAAATAAAAAATAAAAATAGAAAGTTTTAAATGTGTCTGGTGCAATCGTTGCGATAAAAATCTTTCATGGTTTATTTGAGATTCACCTTTAAGCAGGAGTCCTGTGTTTTAACTGGCAGCCCCACCAGGTAGGTCCCCTTGTCTCTCCTCCACTGCCTGGGGCTCCTGGGAGGTGACTTGTCAAACTAGCTTTCATCAGAAGCCCCTGGAGGGCTGGTTAAAACAGATTTCTAGGCCCCACCCCTAGGGTTTCTGATTCATAGGTCTGGGGTGGAGTCCAAGAATTTTCATTTCTTCCCCCCCCCCTTTTTTAAAGTATGCTTTATGCCCCACAATGGGTTTGAACTCAAGACCCTGATATCAAGAGTCGCATGCTCCACGGACTGAGCCAGTCAGGTGCCCCAAAATTTTCATTTCTAACAAGTTCCAAGGTGATGCTGGTGCTGTGGTCCTGAGGCCACATTCTTTTTTTTTTTTTTTTAAGGTTTTATTTATTTATTAGACAGAGAGAGCGCAAGAGCAGCAGGGGGAGGGGCAGAGGTAGAGGAAGAAGCAGACTTCCCGCTGAGCCGGGAGCCCCACGCCGGTCTAGCCGCTGGGCTGGATCCCAGGATCCCAGGATCCCAAGATCCCAAGATCATCCCGAAAGCAGACGCCCAACAGACTGACCCACCCAGGCGCCCCCTGGCGGCACATTTCGAAAACCACTGTTCTAGGAGCCAGTCCATTACCCTAGTGAGGCTCATAAATAGGACACAGAAAAGCGCAGTGATCCAAAATGGCCACCAGAGGGCAGAAGTGCTCACTAGTCAGGCCTCTGGCCTCCAGCTCTCTGGAGGCTGAGCTTTTGTACCTTTGTTGAGCATTTGCTCCATGCCTGACCCCGTCCAGGGCCCTTGCTAGGACAAAAACATAGGTCAGATTCAGTGCCTACCTTTGAGGAGCTTAGGGTCTGGAGAAGGAGACAGAATTGGTGCTGAGATGGTGGGAAGTGCGGAGTGGAATGGGGAGGCTATGGGAGCCCAGAGGAAACTGGGGGTAGTCAGGGCAGGCTTCCTGGAGGAGCTTGTCTCCTGAACCATGAGTAGGAGTCACCCAGGTGAGGAGAAGAGGAGGAAGGGCATCTGGGCTTAGGAACCCACAAACGGAAGCGCACACAGGCTGGAAGGTATTTGGTGTGCTCAGCAGACAGTGCAGGAGCGGGGAAGAGAATTCGTGGGTGAGTGCCTAGTGAGTCTGGCAGCTACTTAGCTGGCTTCAGGGAGCTTCTGGAGGGTTTTAACTAGATATGCTAGCATCACCCCCTGATATGGTGTGGAGCAGGGGTTAGAGGTAGGGAGACTGGTGAGGAAGCTGCAGCAATGGTCCAGGGAAGAGGTGATCAGATGAAGCAAGGATGGCAACAGTCCCTCATTCATTCATTCATTCATTCATTCATTCATTCATTCCATACATTTATGGAACAACTTCTCTGAGCCAAGCCCTGGGCTGGGTGCTGGGCCTTGGTGTGTTCAAGACAGATAGTGTCTGGCCTTCTCAGAGCTTCAGTTCTAACAGGAAAGACCACCATCCAACAGCCAGTGGCCCAGGGAGGCAGCTGTGGTCCCTGTGGGACAGCACGAGGGATGCTAAGGAAACCAACTGTACAGGCAGAGGTAGGGGGTGGGAGGTATATCCCAGGAGAACCCCTGACCTAGAGATCACAGATGCCTCATTCAGCCAGACCCCGGCGCCCTCCCTGCCACAGTCCAGAGCTAACAGTGTGGCCATTGAAGGCCGCTGCCCCTGCTAGAGGCCTAGCCTTTCCTGCCCCCCTCCTCCCTTAGCCACACAACCCTGGCCTTCAGCAGGGAAGAAAAAGGAGGATTATGTGCAAGTACCAGGGGCTGGGCCTACTCCTTGACCAGAATCAGTGTGGCCTCCAGCTCTAGGTGGCTGCCCAGGCAGGCCCCTTCTTCAAACACCCAGGGCTCTCATTCTAAGCATGTGAACGGCTGGCCAGCAAGAAGTCAGGGGATGGAGGAGATGACCAGAAGTGCCCAGGGACTGCTCCATAGGGGTTGTCCTGGATGCTTAGGGTTCCTGGAGCACAACACACTCATCTGCAGAGGTGGGACTGACCTCATGGATGAAGTTGATTAGAATCAAGCTAATTGGAACAAGACTTTCTAGAAGGGTGGCCTTCTTGCTATTCTGAGAACATGCCTAGCCTTGAAGCCTTTGCACACACAGTTCCCCCTGCTTGGAGGGCTTGCTGTCCTCTCCTCAAAGGCCTTCACAGGGTTGGCCTCTGTGGTAGGCAGAACAATGGTCCCCCAAAGATGTCTGGGTCCTAATTTTGGATATGTTCATTTACATGGTAAGGGTGATTCAATCATGGATCTTAGATAGGGAGATTACCCTGGTGGGCCAACACAACCACATGGGTCCCTGTAGGAGGGAGGTAGGGACAGGGGTTCAAGTCAGAGAAAGAGGTGTGATAACACAACAGGAGGCAGAGAGAGGGGGAGATAGGATGCTGCTGCGCTGTTGCCTTTGCAGTGGGAGAAAGGAGAATGGAGGGACAGAGGGACAGAGGGTCTGAGGCATGGGGGGAGGGGAGAGGGTCCCAAGCATGCCTGTGGGAGCAGAGTGGCATTCAACACAGAACTTGGCCATGTACTTTCCCATTTACAGGGCAACTTTTTTTCCTTTTGTCCCTCAGAACAACCTGGAAGAGGGGCTGTTGAAAGGAAGCCTTGTTCTCACTTCCCAGATAGGGCACTAAGGCTCTGGACAGTGATTGCAAGGCAGGGAGACCTCCGGGTGCCTCTCTTGCAAGGACTCTGTGGCTCACCAGCCTCCCCCCACCTCCCCAGTCTTGTCAAAACTCCTCACAGGCTAGTTCTGCTGGCCAGGCCGGCTTCTGACCACTGCCCTGTGGCTCCCTCTACCCCAGCTGCCCTTTCTCAACTTCTAGTCAGGGTGGGACTGGGGGAGGCCAGGAGGTACTCACCGGGCTGCTGCGAATGCAAAGGGGCATCAGAGGAGCAGCTGGGTGGCTCAGTTGTTGAGCTTCTGCCTTCAGCTCAGGTCATGATCCCGGGGTCCTGGGAATCGAGCCTCCCATCGCACTCCCCCTGCTTGTATTCCCTCTCTCACTGTTTCTCTCTGCCAAATAAATAAAGAAAATCTTTCAATAAATAAATAAATAAAAATAAAAGGAGCAACAAAAACCTCAGTAATCAAGAGAAATAACATTTGCAATATTTTTAATAACAGTTTTTGTAAAAAAAAAAAGAATCAAAGTTAATGCAAAAAGAAATGTTTATTTTTTCCTCTTTGGGCTCAGGCTCCAATACAGCAGGACACAGGACTGTTTTACTGTTCTCGCCTAGGACAGGTTACACGATGTGTGGGGCTTCTTCCTCAAAAATTATTCGGAATTTCAAGATGGCAACAGAAGAACAGTGTGGGGCCCCTGGAGACTGCACGGGTTGTACACCCATGAAGTTGGCTTGGTTCTGGTTTTATTTAAAATTCTGATATTTTGTCCATCATGGATTTTTGTGTGTGTTGATTTTGATTTTTGAAAATATTACTTACCTTGACTACTGTGGGTTTGGGTGTTGCCATCAGTTGTGCACCTGAGGTGAGCACCTCGCTTTCCTCACCCTCCCAAGCCTTCTGAGCTTGCTGTGAGTGCCTTCTCAACCCCAGGCAGTCTCCTCCGGGAAGTCTTCCTTGTCCTTCATTCCTGCGTGGGGCTAGGTACTTTTGGGTTCTAATACCCTCTCCCTGTTCCCCTCTGTCACAGCTCTGAGCCCCACGTGAGGCTCATTGCTTAAGGACAGAAAGTGTCTGAGATTTGGACAATTCTGAGTTCTGGTCATCAGTGATGCCAGCCTCAGCCTCCTGATGCCCTCAGGTCCCACCCAAGTTGTTAGAGTGGACAGAACCCCAGACCCCGGAGCAGGGAAACATGGCTTCAAATCCAGGCTCTATCATTCTTGGGCTGTTTGAGGCTCAGTTTCCCCATCTGTAAAGTGGGAATTAAAAAGGCCCACCTCACAGGGTTATGGGACTTAACAGAAAAGGCACACAGTGGGCATCATAAATGCCATTTCCTTTTCCTCTGTGCCTGGTGTGGGGACTCGGACTAGTCAGCTCTGCTCCTGGTGACCCCCCCCCCTTCACGCTCCAGCCCCCAATCTCCAAGACCTTTTCCATAACTGTCTGTCCCAGCTAAAGAGATGGCGAAACAGGCTCAGAGGGATGAGGGATTTGCCCGAAGTCACATACAGAGTCAGAGGCTGAGCACAGATGGAAACCCAAGACCCGATGCTCAGCCTGGGCTCCGCAGGTGCCCAGCTCCTCCCCTCCTCCTCCTCTCCCTCCTCCCACTTCTCTCCTCCCCCTCCTCCCTATCTGGCCTTAGGAATGCTGAGCTGGAGAGGGAGTGCGGAGCGGGCGCCTCCTTCGCGGCCCCTCCCCCAGCCCGCGGCCCCTCCCCCAGCCCGCGCCCCCACGCACTCGCACCCAGCTGAGGGCTCTGGGCGCTTCCATGAAAGGCGTGTTTCCCTCGTGAGTCAGAGCAGACGCACAACAGACAGCCTTGGAGCCTGGCTGGGCTGCAGTCCCAGAGCTCCGGCCTCTCCCCCGCCCCACTAAGAGCCGGTCCCCCCTCCCCGCTGGAACCTCTGGGCCGCGGCCTGAGCCGCTGCATCCCCTCAGCGGGGCCGGCAACCATAGGCCCACGTTGCATCAGCGCGGCGTGTCTCTGCGCCGGCTCCCGCCCGCCAGCCAATGGGGTCGGGCCGAGTGTACAGATCCCGGCTCGGACGCACCCCACCCGCCGTGGAATGGGGCAGCGCGGTCCTCCCTCGGCATTCCCAGCGAGGGAGGAGGGGCCCAGGGCACGATTTCTCCACTGCATCCTGCAAGGCTTTCTTCCCACTACCTCCCTCCCCGACCCCCGGCCCCCTTTCAGGGTGGCCCGGCCGGCTCCACTCTGATCCTCCTTCCTGACGGTGGCAGGGGAGCCCCTCTGCCTGGAGTGGCCCTGTTTCTCCCTGGGCTCAGTTCTTCTCTCGCTCTGGACCAGCCCTCACTCACACCTCCCATCCCGTGATATCCGGTACTCCCAAATCGTCCTCTCCAGCCCGGCCTTCTCTCCTGAGCGCCATAATAATGATGCTACAGCCTCCCAGATTCTCCAGGCTACGGACAACACCTTCCCTCCAGGGTCTGTCTCAGGAAGGGGACCATGGGCCACCCATTCCCCCAGGCTGCAGGCCCCAGAGCCCTCCTTCCTCCTGCTCCTGGCCCCTCCATGCTCAGTCTGCCATCAGGACCTCTCCAGTCCTATGATTCCTGCCGGGGTGCATGCATTAGCACCTTGCTTGGGACTGTTGTGACATTCTCCTCCTGGCCTCTGTCACTCTCCACGCAGCAGGCAGAGAACTACTTTAAAAACACCTCTCTCTCTCTCCCAAATAAATGAATAAATAAAATCTTTAAAAAAAAAAAAGGGTGTGGGCGCCTGGGTGGCTCAGTTTGTTAAGCACCTGACTCTTGGTTTTGGCTCAGGTCACAATCTCAGGGTCCTGAGATTGAGCCCTGCGTTGGCTCCTGGCTCAAGGAGTCTGCTTGTTCCTCTACTCCTTCCCGCTCCCCCCACCTCTAAAATAAATAAATAAAATCTTTAAAAACACCAACTTGACCTTGTCTGTTCCCTGCTAAATTGTCTTCAGGAGGAAACTCCAAGTCCCCTGCCCCCAAGCTCCTGGGATACCCCTGGCTGGCCATCATCTTCTGCAGCTTTACCCACACATACTCCCCACCCCTCACATAGTGACCTTTGTCGGGACCTTCTCTGCCTGCCTTGGCGGCTTCCCATGAAGTACTGCTGGGATCTAGCTCATTTTAGCCTGAGGCCTAAGGCCAGCAGGCTTGGAGTGGTGGGGGTGGAAAATGCCAGGCCTAGCCAGAAGAGCTCCAGTCCTGGCCTCCCATCCTCCCATCCTCCCCAGAGCTGCAGTGAGGGACCCTGAGCCCACTGGCCATTGGCCTGCACTTCCCCACCCCCCACTCAGATGTGGCCTTCAGGTCGGGCTTGACCTCCCACCGGATGTTTCTTCCCTATTCACTTTATTGACTTTTAGAAACTGACTATAGAAATGATATATGCTATTGAAAAATTTCAAAGAAGCAGAGAGAAGAAAATAGAAATAATCTCCATCTCCAAAGATAAACAGTATTAAACCATTTAAGAGTATTTCCTTCTGGTCTTTTTCTATGAGTTTTATACACATTTCTTTATATTTTTTATTAACACACATTCATTGAAAAAAATAAAACGACTTCAGGGATGCCTGCCCGGCTCAGTCAGTAGAGCATGGGATTCTTGGTCTCAGGGTCGTAAGTTCGAGCCCCATGTTGGATATGGACATTACTTTAAAAAATAATATATATTTTTAAGATTTTATTTATTTATTTATTTGGCAGAGAGAGATCACAAGTAGGCAGAGACACAGGCAGAGAGAGAGGAGGAAGCAGGCTCCCCGCTGAGCAGAGAGCCCGATGCGGGACTCGATCCCAGGACCCTGAGATCATGACCTGAGCCGAAGGCAGCGGTTTAACCCACTGAGCCACCCAGGCTCCCTAAAAAATAAAATTTTTAAAAATAAGTAAATAAGACAATGTTGGACAGCAGAAATTTTTAAAAAATTAAGTGGAAATAATCTAATACCAAGAGTGGACTTCTCGGGGTAATATGAACATACTTCCACACGTCTGTCCCTCTGCACAGAGTTTTCATAAACATGCTGTTTTATAAACTGCTCTATTTTTTAATCCACCAAATCCTTTGAGCTGTCTTTCTCTGCTTGAGGATTAAAACAGTTTCCCCCATTGTGATGGCTGCCAAGATTCTGTCCCATACTGACACTGTCTCCAATTTTTGGCCCTTACACACAGAGGCTGTAATGAGCACCTTTGTATATGTTCCTAGGCTCATATTTCAAAAATAATTTCCCTAGACTAAATTCCAAAAAGCTGATTTTTTTCCCAAAAGAACACAAATAATTTAAAACTTTAAAAATGTGTGAATACGTAATGCATTTGTATACAGCTGACCCTTGAACAACACAGGGGCTAAGGGTGCTGAGCCCCTTCACAGTCAAAAATTCCACATATAGGGCGCCTGGGTGGCTCAGTGGGTTAAGCCGCTGCCTTCGGCTCAGGTCATGATCTCAGGGTCCTGGGATCGAGTCCCACATCGGGCTCTCTGCTTGGCAGGAAGCCTGTTTCCCTCTCACTCTCTCTGCCTGCCTCTGCCTACTTGTGATCTCTCTCTGTCAAATAAAATAAATAAAATATTAAAAAAAAATTCCACATATAACTTTGGACTCCCTCAAAACTTAACTACTAATAGCCTATTGTTGATCAGAAGCCTTACTGATAACATAAAGTCAGTTAACACATATTTTGGATGTTATATGTATTACATACTGTATTCTTTTTTAAAAATTTTTTTTAAAAATTTATTTATTTGTCAGAGAGAGAGGGAGAGAGAGCGAGTGAGCACAGGCAGACAGAGTGGCAGGCAGAGGCAGAGGGAGAAGCAGGCTCCCCGCCAAGCAAGGAGCCCGATGTGGGACTCGATCCTAGGACGCTGGGATCATGACCTGAGCCGAAGGCAGCCGCTTAACCCACTGAGCCACCCAGGCGTCCCTATATACTGTATTCTTACCATAAAGTAAGTTAGAGAAAAGAAAATGTTTTTAAGAAAATCATAAGGAGGAGAAATTCATTTACAGTATTGTACAGTATTTATAAAAAAAATCTGCATGTAAGCGGACTCACGCAGTTCAAACCAGAGCTGTTCTGGGTCAGCCCTGGGTCAGTCCAAAAAATGTGTCACCCTCCCTTTCTCCCTTCCCCTGCAGGAAAGAATGTTACAAGCTTCTCACCCCCCTGCAGGGGATGCTGTGTGGGGGTCTGAAAGACATCAGTGTAACTTATACATTCTCCTTCACTTCTCTCTTCCATGTCAGTATCAGGACATAAAGAACTTCCTACTTACTGTTTTTCCCAGCTTCTGGGTATTCCCATTCCCTACCGATAGAGGTATTATTCCCAATTTTTGCTATTACAAGCAATGTTGCAGGGAATTATTCAGTAACGTGTTTTGAAAGCTCCTGGTGCAAAGTGCCTTCTAGAAAGGCTGTGCCCATTTCTTCTCCTTGCAGAACCCTTCTTCCTATTTAAAATGAAATCTCTCAGATCCTTCTAGATCTTGCTCATACCCCCATGTTACACATGAGGAAACTGAGGCACAGGGAGGTGCAGTGACTTTCCAAGGTCACTCAACGAGTAGTGGCACCCAGATCTCCTGACTCCCAGGCTGGGTTCTTCCCCCTTGGCCAGGCTGCCATCCTCTGCCTGTGCTTCCCCAGGGCAGTCGCCATGACACTCACAGCCATTTGGGATCCTCATGGGTATGGGCAAGGGCAGGTGTGAGTGAACCGACAGGACAGCGCTCAGAGGACAGAGCAGGAGTGGCCAGGTAGGACTGGACTAGGCGATGAAGAGGAGAGCGGAGTGGGAACTCATCCGGAGTTCTCAAAGTGCTCTCCAATTCTTTGTTTCATCTGTGCTTCTCATTATCTTTGAGATAATCATTCCTAGTTTAAGGGGGATTGGGGCCTGGTCGTTCTAGATCATGGGCATGAGGCTAAAATGTAGCAGACCTCCAAGCCAGGACTTCTTGGACTCATAACACTGGGGAGGCTGTCCTGGGCTGAACAAGATTAGACCTGGGTCGGGGGTGGGGGGTGGTGGTCAGGACTCAGGGGTCCCTTTTCTGAGTGTCAGAGATAGATGGTGAGACAGGGAGGGCAGCCGTGTGGCTGAGCTGGCATCACTATTATGACAACTGTGGGTGTCACCTAGCAGGGAGGAAAAGAGCTGGGTGCTGGGTGACGGGGTGGAAAAGGGAGCAGAGGAAGGGAAAGGCCAGAGTGTTTTTTTTTTTTTTTTCTATTTGTACCCATTTTTTTAAAATTATTTTTTCCTCTTTCTTTCTTTTTTTTTTTAATTTAAATTTTTTTTTTATAAACATATAATGTATTCTTATCCCCATGGGTACATGCCTGTGAATCGCCAGGTTTACACACTTCATAGCACTAACCATGGCCAGAGTGTATTTAACAAGCATCTACTACCATACCAGCCCTCTTGGCCTGGCCTTGCAGGCAGCTGGAGCCATTTCCATGGGGCTGCCAGAGGAGGCCGAGGAGGAGGAGGCTAGGTGCAGGGAGAGAGCTACCAACCCACCCAAAATAGGATGTACTCCCCCAGTCCCTAAAGCTGAGTTTTGTTTTTTTTTAAAGATTTTATTTATTCATTTGACAGACAGAGATCACAAGTAGGCAGAGAGGCAGGCAGAGAGAGAGGAGGAAGCAGGCTCCCCGCTGAGCAGAGAGCCCAATGCAGCCTGCCTCGAGCCCAGAACCCTGGGATTATGACCTGAGCTGAAGACAGAGGCTTTAACCCACTGAGCCACCCAGGCACCCCTAAAACTGAGTTTTTTAAAGAGCATTTTCCCTTGCTCTGACCCTTAGAAGGCAGAACATCTCTGCCCCCAACCGGGCCCCAAGGACCTGCACTTGCAAACTGGCATGCCTGATGCACAGGGATGAGGGGAAGAAGGGGCTTGGACTTTCTCCAGGGACTGCTGGAAGCCACCGGAGGGCTGGTGTGATAGAGGGAGCCCAGGCTAGGGTCAGGAGCCCCGTCCCTATGCTCTGTACCTAGCTCATTCCATTTCCCAGTGGGAACTGTGTCTTAGCCTCTTAGTGTTTGGGGCACCCCACCCATGGTAGATGCTCAAGAAAGGCCTGCAGATTTTTTTAAAAAAGACTTTTATTTATTTGAGAGAGAGTGAGCAAAAGAGAGAGACCACTTAAGGGGGTCAGGGGGCAGCAGGGAAGAGAAGGAGAAGCAGACTCCCTGATCATTAGGGAGCCAATGTGGGGCTAGATCCCTTAACCCTGAGATCCTGACCTGAGCCTAAGGCAGACGCTTAACTGACTGAGCCACCCAAGTGGCCCCGACCTGCAGGTTCTGAGGTGAAGGCAGGGTGAATGTCCACAGGCAGTGGGGAATGGGGCCGCAAGGAGTCCCAGCCTCTCATTTTACAAATGGAAACTCAGAGAGGGCAGTGACTTCCTCGGTGCTTCACAGCTAATAAAGGGTAAAGAGATGAGCGTGGGACCCCTGACTTCCTGGCTGTGCCCTTTCCCCGTCCCCCCCAGTCCATGCGGGCACACGGGCTCCCACGAGGCAAGCATGCTCCGTGGGGTGCATTTGTGTTGCTAGAGAATACTCAGCCATGTGTGTAGGTGGATTGCACGAAGGGGCCACGGCGGGTGGGCTGATACATGGGCATCTGCAGTGTCACACATCTGTAGGCGTGTCTCCTGGGTGTCGCTTCAGGCCTGTGAGTGAAGGCACTGGATGGCCCCTGTGACTTCCCTGCAGCAAAGCACTACGGAGGGGTGGGGGTGAGGTGGGCGGGCTCTGGGAGGAGGAGGGGAGAGACCCCATGCCCGCCCACCCCCAGCCCCCCTCCGGCCTCCCACCCTTCTACGTGGCAGCTTATGGGACAGCCCTTTCGGTGGGAAGGCCCCACGCGTCACGGAGAGCATCAGAGATCGCAGAAATTGTGTTTCCCTGACTCATGCTTTGGGCTGCGAGCAAATTCTTGGCTTCTGGGCAGCATCTCAAAGAACTGCCTGTGATTGCACAGGCTCCCCTGAGGAAGAAGGCCCACCGTGGTCTGGTTAGCAGAGCCTTTCTTGGCCCATTTTAACCCATGTAAAAAGAAGAAAGGGATTACACTTCTTTCCAATTAGCGTCCTATAATTAAAAATGAGATACTGTTTAGGTGCCCAGCATGGCCAGTCAGAGCGAAGTGACCCATAAATGCCATTTCTTTCCCTACCTTCCCTTGGACAAACTGACCTAGTTCAAATCCCCGGGCTGAATGCAGCTCGCCCTATGCCCTTAAACACGCCACTGGGCCTCCCTGAGCCTCAGTTTCCTCGGGTTTAAAATGGCGATGTTCTGGGGTGTCTGGTGGGTTAGTGGGTTAAACATTCAACTCTCGATCTCAGCTCAGGTCTTGATCTCCGGGTCGGGAGTTCAAATCCCACACTGGGCTCCATGCTGGGTGTGGAGCCTACTTAAAAATATAATGGTGACATTCTTACTTAGTCTGAAAATATTAAATAGGGGTATGCTGAGCACTTAAATGATATGTTAGTTTTTGCCCTAGGGTTCTACAGGGCAAGGACTGCATCCGTCTAGCCACTGGAGCCAGAGAAAGCTGTTTCTGTAATTCCTGGCTGAATGGGGCCTGCCTATCTGGCTGGATCAATCAGAAGGTGGTTTGGGAGTAAGAGAGCTGGGGGTCCCACGCCTGGACTCTGGCCCAGCTCTACCTCGGACCTGCCATGTGACCTTGGGCAACTTTCTACCCCTCTCAGGGATGGGATGGGGGTGGAAGGCAGGAAGAGCTCCTTCATGGAGCCAAGGTGCTGGAGGAAAATTCAGACCTGAAATGCTGGAGAGTCTCACTGTAATTCAGCCTTTCCTCCCTCCAAAAAGAGTGCTTTTTCCAGAATGTGCAGTCTGGGAGTGTGGGGGAAGGGCCACAGCCCAGCCTGGGCTGGGCTCAGAGCTAAGAATAATGTGGCAAAGGCTCTCAACATTTCTTTGCTGATCTTGGAAATTTAAAGGAGCCGTTGTCTTTCTTCAGGGAGGCGGTGCTTGGAGCCCCACAGACTCAGGCAGCAACTTCCCACCACTTGCTCTCTGACCACGCTTACCAAGTTCCTCTTCTGGGCCTGTGCTGTGCTGGGTACTGGGGACTCCTAGTGAGAAGAAGGCCTGGGTCTCCAGTGACACTCAGTGACACTGTAGGGTGATGATACAGAAATAATGCCATAACGAAGGCTTCTGGCCCAGTCTGAGCTACAGTAGCCATCTACTTCAGACGAAGCCTTCTCCTTAGGCCTCAGCTCCTCTCTCTGTAAATGGAGGGCATTTGTCATTTCTACTCTGACTTTAGGATTCTGGGTTTATCCAGGAGCAGGAGCCTCCGATGACCCTTCCCCTTCAGGGCCAGCACTGAGAATCATAGCATTCAGCTCACCCTAAAAGTGTTGGTGAGGCCTCAGAGTGTTAAAAAATGGAAGAGTGTGGAGGAAAGGAAGTCTCTTGGGATTTTGACATCAGGACCCACTGGAAACCAAGACCTTTCCTTCATTCTACCAGTTTTGTGGACTCTTAGTTCAGGGGCTGATCACCCTGTGAGCACCAAGCTGGGCATGGGGATGGGGTTCCTTGGGTGACCCAGGGGGCTTCCTTGGATAACAAGGACTTACCCTTAAAAGTGTTCCACAGGGGTGCCTGGGTGGCTCAGTGGGTTAAGGCCTCTGCCTTCGGCTTGGGTCGTGATCCTGGGGTCCTGGGATTGAGCCCCACATCTGCATCAGGGTCTCTGCTCGGTGGGGAGCCTGTTTCCTCCTCTCTCTCTGCCTGCCACTCTCCACCTACTTGTGATCTCTGCCTATCAAATAAATAAATAAAATCTTAAAAAAAAAAAAAGCGTTCCACAGTTGAGGCAAGAAGAGGCACGTAGAAACTAGAACAGCCACTCCAAGGAGATGGACACCACACTGAGGAGGAACAATTTTATTAGTGATCAGACCTATCCTAAGAAAGAATACTGGGCTGCCTCTGTGGGGCTCGAACTCCCTGTTCTAGGAGAGGCCTTGCACTTGCCTTTGGGATGCTGCAGAGAGGTTCCTGCCAGGGGCCACATACAGGAACCCATGACCTCTGAGATGCCTTGCAGCCCTGAGATCCTGCTCCTTTTCTTCTAAGCTTCTCTGACTCTGAGATTTAACACTCTAAGATTCTCTAGATGGATTCAAAGATTCCATGGGGACTCAAGTAAGATATTACCTTCTATGATGGTCACTTTCGGATTCAAGTCCTCTCTGATTCTTTGACCCTGACTCAAAGAGTCTGAAGCTTCTGGAATCTAAGAATTTCCCACAGTCCTTTTCCTCAAACTCTGAGCAGCAGCACCTAACCCAGACTTTGTAGTTAGTCACCATCGGAAAGGGAAAGGGCCCTTCCCCCACCCCTGCTGCTGGGGACCCAGATGATTCACCACAGCGGCTGAGATTCATTGGCTCCCCAAGATGCAAGGGTGCACCTGGAAGAAAGAAGACACTCAGCCCAGCTGAATGATTGGTTGAACGAATGAATGAATGAAGTGTCTCTCTGCCCAGCCCTGTCCTCTCTATACTGGGCTCATCTGTTAGCCATCATTGCACTTGAGGGAGATAGTGGGATGTCCTAAATAATCTTCTGCCGAGTTCCCTACTAACGTGCGCATTACCTCCTCACACTGTACATCCATGAGCGCAGGGCGTTGTCCTGTTCTCAGCTGCGGCTTCAACACTTTTGCGCAGACCTGAATACCCAGCTTAGCACAGGGCTCAAGGGACTATCCGTTGTGGGAGGGGTGGAGTGAGAGGGTTGATAATGAGCCTTGGGAGGGGGCAGGGATAACCAAGGAGAGCGGGAGACCGACACACAGACAGGGAGGCAAGGGGGTGGAGGGGCGTTAGGCAAGGAATGACAGCCGCACATTGCACAGCCAAAGAAGGAACTTGGCCCTGAAAAGGCAAGTAACTTGCTTAGGATCATACAACGTATTCCTTAGTGGACAGCCAAGGTTCCCCTTCCTGTGCACTTGTCCAGACCCGGCCAAACCACGAGGTTCCCGGAGTCTCCGCCTCCGTCAGGACTTTCCAGAAGGGTCAGGTATTGGGTCCGGTAGGGGATCCTACTGGGCAGGGCAGTTGCTGAGGTCGAGCTGTTCAGGATAAGCTGCGGATGGAGAAAGATACCGGCCTCTCAATTTCTGACCATCTCCCCTCAGACAAAGGCGAGGGACCCTGACTGAGGAGGGCTGTGTCCGGGGACCTAATTAAGTTTCCGCTCTAAAACGGGGGAGTGGATCGCCTCCGGGCAGAGCCCCTGCCAGGGAAAGGGCTGCTGGAAGGGTGTGTGACGGGGGTCAGCCGGCATGTGGGGAGGGGGGAGCTCCTCTCCTGGGGGCTGGACCCAGGAGCTCAGTGTCCCATCCAGCTCAGCGGTTCGAACGACCTCCCTCCTCCCGCTCCCCATCTCCAGGACCTCGAAGGTCCGGAGTCTCCGCAGTGTCCGCCGAGTCAGAGGTCACCCGCGCGCAGGGCAGGTCGTGCAGGTCTCAGCGCCCAGCCCCTCTGCGGGGGTTCCTCGCGCCCCGCCCGGTGTGGGGGGCAGTAGGACCCAGGGGCCGGGTGAAAGCCCGCAGAGGGAGGGGCGGGAGCCGGGGCGGTCTGGGGGAGGTCTTTGGCTTTTTGTTGCGGAGCCGGGGCGCCCTCCGGAAGCTTTTCCAACTTTCCAGAAGTTTCTCGGGACGGGCGGGAGGAGGGGAACGCCATATATAGACCTGGGGAGCCCTGAGCGGCGGAGAGTGGAATCGGTCCGCGGCTCGAGTGGGACTCTAGTCCGGCGCCAGCCCGCCCGGCCCAGGTGAGGGCGGGGAGCCGGCGAGCGCGTAACCGGCGCCTTGGGGGGTGCTCCGGCGCGTGAGAGGGGGTGGGAGGCCCTCGGGGAGGGGTTGGGGGCCAACCCAGAGCCGGCAAACTGGAGGCCCTGGCACCCTGGGAGCAGCTGGAGCGTTTGGGATCGGGAGCCTGCGGGTAGATGGTGATGGCCGAGTGAGCCTGTAGGGGTAGGGCGGGGCGGGGAGTCGGAGCACTGGGAGGCTGAGACAAAGTGCGGAGTTCTACAGAAGTATGGGGCAGGGGTTGCGATGGCAGAGAGGAAACAGTGGGCCGGGGAGCCAGGATGCTGGGATTCGTCTCTGTGCGGGAACCAAGGGGAGAAGATGGGGTCTGGGGCCCTTTCCAGTTGGGGTAGGAGGCCAGGCCAGCTTTGCGGTTAATGGTGCCTCCGCTTCTGGGGCTGAGGCCCAGGGGTCATCGAGGGTGGGTGGACCAGCTCCTGACGGGCTTGTTGGGGGTGGGGGGGAGCCTCCTGAAGGTAGGAAAGGAGGTGAAATAGTCTAGGCTCTTCTCAGAGCGGGGTGTGTGTGTGTCTTGGGTTCCCCACCGTTTGGAAGGGGTCACCAAGGGTTGCTCCTTTTCTGATCAGCAGCCTGCACCGGTAGATGTTGGCAGCTAAAGGAGGACCTTGACTAGCACCGTCTCCCCCACCTCTTCCCAGAATGGGGTGGCAGCGGTGGGGGCGGGGGGGGGGGGGAGGAAACAGCTGGCTCCCTATCCCCGCACCCAGGAGGGAAGGGTTAGCTGACTAGAATGCACTCTTAACTCTGTCCACTGCCTCCTGGTTCTGGGGGTAACTGCACGGTTAAGGCTACTCCTTCCAGAGGCCAGGGTTCCCTGCCCCCAGCCCAGGGACATTCCTGAGGTGGCTGGAGTGGAGAAAGAATGAAACCACTTCCAGCATGGCCAGGAGGCCCGGCCCCTCCTCTTCCCGGTTTCCGTCCAGCATGTCCCTCTGGGCTATAGGGCCCGGCCAGAGGAAAATTAGGGGACCTTGGTTCCCTGGAAGTCTCTGGCTGGTACCACACCCTCCTGTCCTCAGATGGTTCATCTGCCCATCCCCCCTTCCTGAGGCCTCCCGATCTGATCCACTTCTTTTGTCTCTGGTCACCGGGATTCCCAGCAGAATTTTTTTTTTAACTCCCTGTGTAACAGGATACCACATCCTGGCTTCCTCAGGGGGCTCTGTGGGTGCTTCTGGGAGGAAGGAGCCCTGAGCTAGGAGTCCTGACCCCCACTGATCCTGTGGGACCTGAGGTGCCTCCCTACCCCCTTTCTGGCCTCAGTTGCTCCCACTGCCCAGTGAGGTGGACAGCCTCCAAGGTCCCTGTGGATCTGGGACTGGTTAAACCTTTCTTTGTGCCAGGGGGAGAGTCCCATTTTGGGGCTTAGGCCTTCCAAGCCCCTCCCTCACCACCACCCACCCCAGCTCTGCCCTATCCCACCCTCCTCACTCTTCTGTTTTCTTTCAGAATGAAAAAGGCAGGCATTGACCTCCCTCTGAGGCAGTTTCAAGGTACTTTAGACTCCCTGAATTGTTTGAGATCCTCTCTTGTGGACCCCCCGAAAATTTGCTACCTTTCCCCTCTTCTAGAAGCCCGGAATCCAGTCTCAGCTGAGCCTGGCTGTGGGCACAGCCCTTGGCTCTTTGTGGGACTTTAAATTGTGTCTAACCATGGCCTCGGGCCTGGGATTTCTCTGTGGCAACGTGGGCTGGGCTGCTGGGCTGCGGGAAGCTGGCTTGCTTGCCGTGACTTGTCTTCCTCTGTGACTGCTGCTGGATTAACAGGGCAGCCCTCTACGCAGCCATGCATCTTCCTGCAGAGCCAGATGTGCATACTCAAAGCCAAGGCCTGGGAGGCCCTGGGGTACCCCTTGGGACCTGAACCCAGGCCTCCTGCTTCCCAAGCTGGAAGCCCCCCCCCTCTGCTGGCGGATGCAGATAATTCCGTTTCCAGCTTGCCACGTCACCTAGAGCCAGAGTGGGAGCAGGAGTCGGAGCAGGAGTAGGAGCAGGAGCAGGAGCAGGAGCGCAGCTCTGTGGCTGCCTGAGGAATCCCAAACTAGTCATTTGGCGCTTTCTTGGAAGGCCCCTCCCAGTCCTTTTAGGTTCTAGTTGGCTGTGGGTGGGGGCTGTCTAGATGGTGTCTGCCACGTGGCGGAGCTGTGAGCTGGGCTCCTTGACTTTCTTCTAATGAGTTGCTCGTGGCTTCTGCCCAGGGTCTGTGCTCTGGCATCACAGCTGTATGAACTAGTGGTGGCCTTTTAATAGAGTGGCCATATGTTTGTTGTCCTGGTGTAATCATCAGTAGTGCTCCATTTCATTTTCTTAGGTGTCCTTGTTTGTGCAATAATCCTATGGTCATTCTGCTTTTGAGGCTCCAGGCTGGTGGGGAAGGAACTAGCGCTGGGCCCTGGAATAGATGATCTCCCCAGTCTGGACTCTTGGTAGGGTACGGGTCTCTCTGTGCCTCCCCCCACCCCATCCCTCTCCCATGCATTTTTTGCTTTCCCTTTACACCGTACCTTCAAAGAGCTGGCAGCCCAGGGAGGGGGGACCTGCCCTGGTTCATAGGGTAGCTATAGCGTGGAGTTGTCCCAGAAACCCGGGGCTCCTACAGACAGGCCTGCAGGATCTGTCCTGAGGGTCCTGAGGGTCTTCCACCAGGATTCTGAATTTGCACTTTCTGGACAACCACGAGATGGGATCTGCCAGAGCAGTGGGGTCCCAGCCTCCACTAGAGTTCTTCCAACCCTTCCCTTTGCCCTGTCATCTCCTCTTCTGTCCTGCATGAAAGTAGGGGGGATGTATCCCATGCAGAGAGACTGTCCTGGTTGGAGGCCCCAAAGAAGCAAGTGAGGCTTGTTTTAGGGGCCACTGCTACCACTGTGGTTTGGGAGGGGTCTTGCCCACCCTGAAGCCATAGAGCAGAGGGCCTGGGTGGCAGCGACTGTCAGATGGGAGGGCAGAATGGAACCTGAGGTGGACCCAGCTTCCTGCAAATACACATCTGGCCAGCCTCTAGTGAAGGGGAGGGGGTGTCATTGCTCCACTGAGCTGTGACCTACCCCTCCTCCAGTATCCTTCCTCTCAGGAATCCTACCCCGCACTCAGCCTGTGTCCTGGGAATTTCCCCTTCACGCCAGGGACCGTGGAGAGCTGGGCAGTCTTGTCCCTGCTAGGACACAGGCCTTGGGCATGGAGACCTAGACCCCAACAGCTTGGAAAATGGGGACTAAGGCTGAGTGAGGAGGTGACATGCAAGGGCACCGTGGGGCAGCAGAGTGGAGCATCTGGGCTTCCCCGCTTAATGAGTGAGCTAACCAGTGACTCATTAACATCCCGGGGCAGAAGGAAAGGCAGGGGGAGGAGCATGCCTTCGCCTGTCCCAACAGGACATCCTTTGCCCAGGCACCAGTGCTTCGTGCAGACCCTCAGTCCATCTGCCACTTTTTTCCACTGGGAGAAGGGCCCTGTGGTGGTGTGAGATCAGAGCTAATCTTTATGCAAAGTGAGGACCCTGAGTCTGGCCGAGTGGCCCTGGTTTCTGTTCATTCAGGAATAGCTGAGGCGTATTGTGTGCTAGGTGCTGGAGATACACAGGAAAACCAGACTGGCCAGATTTCCTGTCCTCCTGGAGGTCACAGTCTAGTTAGGCATGGAGGCAGTGCATAATGAACGCCTAAGACAGTGTTGTCAGTTGAGCCTCAGAAATCAATCGGGAGGAGGTGGTGGCTTGCTAGAAACGATGAGGAGCTCAGAGAAGGCCTCAGAGAGTGGGCTGAGTAAGACCTCGGATCTGGGCAGCTCTGAGTTAGGGCTGGGTTCCTCAGAACTTGGGGCTTTCTTGCTCCCATCTGCAGGGGACTTGGTGGCTGCCAGAAGGCTGGGGATGGTCGTCAGGGAGGAATACCCGGGGTTTCAGGCCCACCCTCTCTGCAGCCCTCACAGGTCCTTCGTGGTGCATACCATCCGCCTCCCAGCCATGCGCTTCCTCCTGCTTACCAGCACTTGCTGCCTCCTGGCCATGGCCCTGGCCGCCGAGGTGAAGAAGCCAGCGGCCGCAGCGGCCCCAGGCACGGCAGAGAAGCTGAGCCCCAAAGCGGCCACGCTGGCTGAGCGCAGTGCCGGCCTGGCCTTCAGCCTGTACCAGGCCATGGCCAAGGACCAGGCGGTGGAGAACATCCTGCTGTCTCCTGTGGTGGTGGCCTCGTCCCTGGGGCTCGTGTCGCTGGGGGGCAAGGCCGCCACGGCATCCCAGGCCAAGGCGGTGCTGAGTGCAGAGCAGCTGCGTGACGAGGAGGTGCACGCGGGCCTGGGCGAGCTGCTGCGAGCCTTTAGCAACAGCACGGCGCGCAATGTGACCTGGAAGCTGGGCAGCCGCCTGTACGGGCCCAGCTCGGTGAGCTTCGCGGAGGACTTCGTGCGCAGCAGCAAGCAGCACTACAACTGCGAGCACTCCAAGATCAACTTCCGCGACAAGCGCAGCGCCCTGCAGTCCATCAATGAGTGGGCCGCGCAGACCACCGACGGCAAGCTGCCCGAGGTCACCAAGGACGTGGAGCGGACGGATGGGGCGCTGCTGGTCAACGCCATGTTCTTCAAGCGTGAGTCTGGGCAGGGGTGGGGGGGCGGGTGGGGGGGGTTGGCTGCAGCTCTGCAGGGGCTGCCTAAATGCCTGACAGGTGCCAAGTGGAGGGCAGAGGTGGGTGGTGGCTGAGCTGAGGGTCCTCCTCCGGAAGGCATTCCCCGTCACGTGGAAACAGCCAGGCCCTGACTGTAGAGACCCAGTCCCCCAAAGCGGGGGAAGCATGTACTCCAGGGGTTGGGCGCTCAGAGGGGAGGGGGGCTGCCGCTGAGCTCCAAAGACTGGAACGAAGGCGTGTTTCCCAAGCGGGGGCTGTTTCCGACCCTGTCTCCCTCCCACTACAGCGCACTGGGACGAGAAGTTCCACCACAAGATGGTGGACAACCGAGGCTTCATGGTGACCCGTTCGTATACCGTCGGGGTTACAATGATGCACCGCACAGGTAGGGTGCCTGGTCAAGTAGGGGGCTGAGCTGGGGGTGTGAGGGTGCCTGGGGCCTGGCCTGCCCAGTGGCCTCCCTGCTGTCCCCACAGGACTCTATAACTACTACGATGACGAGAAGGAGAAGCTGCAGATGGTGGAGATGCCCCTGGCCCACAAGCTGTCCAGCCTCCTCATCCTCATGCCGCACCACGTGGAGCCCCTGGAGCGCCTGGAGAAGCTTCTGACCAAGGAGCAGCTGAAGATCTGGATGGGGAAGATGCAGAGGAAAGCTGTCGCCATCTCCCTGCCCAAGGGGGTGGTAGAGGTGACCCACGACCTGCAGGTGAGGGGCGGCTCCGCTTGGGGGCTGCAGGGCCTGCAGGAGAGGGGTGCTTGGGGCGCCCATTTGTCTGCTCAGCAGGGCTGTCCTGAGCCTCTGTGGGTGTCCAGGCAGGACTGGGCGCTGCTGGGGAAGGAGGCTCGGAACCTGTCCTTGGGAACATGATGATGATCTCAGTAGCTAAATATAATTGGGCGCCTGCTGTATACAGAGTACTTCATATATATTAAACATTTCATGCTCAAAACAGCTTCGTCAGGTAGGGCTATCGAGCTCCTTACAAATGAGGAAATGGAGGTTCAGGAAGGTTAAACAGCTTCTCCAGAGTCACACAGACGGTGGCTCAGGAGGCTGGTGCCAGGCCGTGCCCTCAGAGAGTCTGAGGTGCCCCCAGTGACGGGCTGTTCAAGCCCATGTTGACCCCCACGCAGCAGTAAGACTAACAATGGCTGTCAGCTGTGCGGCACCAGCCACGACCAGAGCCCAAAGCCACGTGCTCAACAGTCTTTTCCCCTCGTGACCACCCTGGGTGGTGGCCCGTGGCTCTGAGAGAAGCCAGGACTCGCTCGCTGAGGTCACCCTGGCTAGTCAGTGGTGGAGCTGTAGATAGTCCTCAGGGTGAAAACTCAGGATGGCCTTGTTGTCTGTCCAGAGAGACTTCTTTACGTACTCAAAAGAGGAAGCTTTTATCTCATTCCTGCCGTGGATGCCAGAAAGGGTTCCTTGGCAAGCTTCTCCCTCACAGGATTGATTCAGACTCACTGCTGATGCAGTAGACAGAAAGCTTGAGACGAAATGGGGCACTTGTGGATTGAGCTGTGCTTTCCAGACATGAGCCACCCCTGTGTCCTGAGCCTGTCTCAGGCCCTCCCCAGCTCCTCCTCCTGTAGTCACTGCTACCTAACTCCATTGTCCCCTTTTCTCTCATGTGTCTTCTTGGAACCCTGAGCAGACACACCACTCCAGCGGGTACACGGAGTTGGGAAATGGGAAGTGTGTAACTTGTATAGGGTCATTGGGACTGGAATCGCTGGCTGGGCCTGGAATACCTGCCGCAGGACCCCTGGTCAGGTGCCTATTTGGTCCTGCCAGGAAAGTGGGCTGTTCTGCAGAAGACTGAAGTCCGAGGCTGCTGGGGACTCAGACGGCAGCCCTCCGCGGCTGCGTATTCCTCGCTGAGAGCCAGGGAGGATGTGGGATCGGGGCCCTGCCCTGGGAGAGCTCTGAGCTGGGGGCCGGAGACAGGCCCAGACACTGAAACAGAGAAAGGCTGGGGTGCTGAGCCACAGGGGGGCAGGGCTGCAGTCTTGGGGAGAGGGAAGGCTTCCTGGAAGATGGGGTGGTGAAAGCACCTTACCGGGATGCGGGTCGGCCATCGAGTCACCTTTGCAGGAGAGGATGGTTCAGTGAGGCTGTCGGGAAGGGAGCCGGCTGGAGCCTGCTAGGGGGTGAGGCCACAGTGCAAACAGTTCACGTGTGAACGAGCTTGTACTTGGCTTCAAGGGCCTCTGCAGAGCCATGGAAAGTGTGTGTGTTGGGGGGGTGGGGGTGTGTGTCTGCATGTTTGTGGGACTGTGTTTTCTTTCTATGGAAATATATTAAAAATAGATTAGCATAATGAGCTCTCCTGTATCCATCACCCTGCTTCAACCCTCATTAACTCACGACCAATAAGGATTCACCTAAACAGACCCATTCCTCCCCCGTCAGATTATTTTGAAGCACATCCCAGGCATCTGTCACTCTGGACAGGCTTTAAGCCCCAGGGTTAGCTATCCTTAGATTAGTCTTCCTCATGTTTGAGTGTGCCAAGAATTACCTAGAGATTTTATTGAAGGTTCCCGGGTCCACCCCTGGAGACTGAGACAGTGGCTGTGGGAGGGAGTGGGTCAGGAAATGTATGTTTCCTCTAAGCTCCCGGGTACTGCCCATACTGGCTGTCCACAACCCCTGCTTTGAGAAGCACTGATCCGGATTGCTTGGCAGGACCGGGGATAAATTCTTCCCTTTCCCCAACCTCAGTTTCCTCATCTGTGAAGTGATTAGAAGGTCTTGGAGGGTTGTAATGAGAGTGATGAGGCCATGGTTCAGAGGGCCCACATCATGTCTAGCATACAGAAGAGGACCGGGAGGGGGACAGACAGCATAGGAGGTGATGGGTGGTATGGGCAGAGGGTGAGGGTCTAGGAGCCTTGCCCACTGTGATCTCACCTGGCACCCCCCTTCTCCCACAGAAACACCTGGCTGGACTGGGTCTGACTGAGGCCATCGACAAGAACAAGGCAGACCTGTCACGCATGTCAGGCAAGAAGGACCTGTACCTGGCCAGCGTGTTCCACGCCACCGCCTTCGAGTGGGACACAGAGGGCAACCCCTTTGACCAGGACATCTACGGGCGTGAGGAGCTGCGCAGTCCCAAGCTCTTCTATGCTGACCACCCCTTCATCTTCCTGGTTCGAGACACCCAGACCGGCTCCCTGCTGTTTATAGGGCGCCTGGTCCGGCCCAAGGGTGACAAGATGCGAGATGAGCTGTAGGGCCCCAGGGTGACGGGATGGCAGGAGGCAGCCCAAGGCTCCTGAGACACATGGGTGCTATGGGGGGGAGCTGAGGTACCGACCTTGGATGTGCCATGGGGTGGGTGTGGGAAAACAGAGCAGGCTTCCTGGGTGTCTGAGTAGATCTTCCCAGACAGAATAGATGTGGGCCCCCAGATGCCATGATGCTGAGCCCAGACACCCCACATTCTGTGGGCCCTGGGGCAGTTGGCATGTCCTGCCCTCAGCATCCTGGGATTAAGCCTGCCTCAATCAGTGTTCATATTTATAGCCAAGTGCTTTCTCATCTGTGGGAATTGAGCTAGGGGGCTTCAGCCCAACCCTGTGGAATGGGGGCCCTCTTTTCCTGACCCTACCATCACCTCAGCCCTCTCTCCAGCTCTATTCCAGTTCTCTCCCAATTCCCCTCTAAAATAATGAGGTGCTGCAGCCCCTGGGATACGCACCCCCACAATGGCCCCGGCCCCAGAGAGAGGGGTCAGGAACCTGCTCATGGTGGGGGGCGCTCATGGGCAGACTCTGATCAGGCATCATGGGGATGAACTTTTTTTTTCTCCTTTTGTAGATGTTCAAAGGTGGGGAGGGCAGTGGGAAAATGAGCCTTTGTTGCTGTCAAACCAAGAACTTATTTGTACAATTTCTTTTTCAATAAAACTTTTCAAGTGAAGTTTTGTTGGAGGTTGGCGGGTGATTGGATCTGAGATTCCCAGGTGGTTCTTCCCAGGGGACAAGGGCTCCTTCTGTGGAGCTAGGGCCCATCTCGGGCCCTGAAGTGCCAGCAGATAACCGCAGGGCCGGTCCACCCTGACTGGGGAAATTGTCTTGGCTCTGGCTGTACTGGAGAGGTGGCTGCGGGGCAGGAATGGTAGTGCTGGGCCAGGAGCCCAGAGCGTTCCAGACCTGAACACTGGCTGTCTAGTCTGCAACTCCTTAGCTTTCCACTTGAAGCCGACCTTGTCTGTATCCAGGGCCAGACTACAAGCTTGCGCTGCCTGAATGAGCAAGGGCTTTGGTAGGAAGGAGCTGGCAGGATCCTGGTTCTGTTCGGTTTGTAGCAAGAGAATCCTCCTCACACTGATTCCCTCTCATGGTCCTTGGGGCTCCTGATGTTGTAACTAAGGAGGGACGGGGTGAGGGCGATTAGCAGGCCAGAAGGAAGCAGAGGAGCAGAGGAAACTGGGTCTGACCCCCATCTCTGCTGCTTGCTGGCTGTGGTCACTCCCTCTCTCTGGGCACCCTTCTGGCTTCCCTCTTCCAACAACTTTGCCCTGGGGTTTCTGGTACAGGGAAGGAGTTCCTGCCTGGCTGGGCAACACAGCTAGAATCCTTCCACAATGTGAATGGGGCTGCAGAAGGGCCAACTGACTCCCTCCTATTAGTACCACAACAGAATGTTAGCTCAGCTGTCAGAGCTCTGGGTCTGTCTTGTGCTGTGGACCCAATTAATTAGATCTCTGCTCTCAAGCACCTTCATTTGGAGGTGGAAACTTAACAGTGACAATTGGGCTCACTACTCACTGGTCTAGTCCCCTCGATCATTCTGTTCCCAGACTTGCCACGCTTATTTCCCTGCCTCAGGGCCTTTGCACTAGCTGTTCTTTTTGCCTGGCAAGTGGTTCTTTGCCAAGGGTGCTTTTCTTTTGTCGTCCAGAACTCAGTTTGAATGTCATTTGCTCAACAGGGCCTTCTGATGACCTAGTATAAGCAGCTTCTCTCCTACTTCAGTTTCTATACTGTTTTCTCATTTTTTAAAAAAGATTTTATTTATTTATTTGACAGAGAGAGATCACAGTAGACAGAGAGGCAGGCAGAGAGAGAGAGGGAAGCAGGCTCCCCGCTGAGCAGAGAGCCCAATGCGGGACTCGATCCCAGGACCCTGAGATCATGACCTGAGCCGAAGGCAGCAGCTCAACCCACTGAGCCACCCAGGCGCCCTATGTTTTCTCATTTTACTGACTCATTAATGCTGTGAAATTTTCCACCTATTGATGCATTCACTGTCAGTCCCCACTGCTTAGAATGGAAGCTACACAAGAGTAGGTACCATGCATTGGTTCCCCCCCTCCGCCCCGTATGTTCTGCACCTGGAATCAGCATCACACACACATAAGAAACAAACATCGTATCTGCTGAGTAAGTAAACCAATGGGCTAGAGGAATACAGAGTGGGAAGCCATCACTGCCATGGGCAGCTAAGGAAGGGTCCCAGGAAGAGGTGACATACGGGCTGCCTTGAAGGGTGAATTGGTATTTTTAAAAAATCAGAATAATGATTTAAATATCAGCTGGTCCTACCTTTGCATTTTGCTTCTAACACCGTGTTTGTGTCAAACACTGTTTTGGTCACTTGATATAATTTAATCCAAACCTCTTAGCAGCTTGGATAGGTAGGCATTACCCCTGTGTTAGTGGTGGGATGCCTGAGGCTGAGGGAGATAACCTGCAGAGACCCCCAGCACAGCCATGGGGCTGAGCTGGAATTGCTTCTACTACTTTGGCTAGCTCCCCCTCCATGCCACCCAGGAAGGGCAGGAGGGGACCTGGCCAGATTCTAAAGGTTGCATAGCCTGCTTATGGTCTATGTATGTCGTCCTGCTTATTCCCCACAATAGCCCAGTTAGGCGGGAGTGATCATCCTAATGATCATCCTAATCCTATAAGCACAGCTCAGAGATGCGCAGAGACTAGACAAGGACTCCAGGACCCAGAGTTCAGCCTGCAGCAGCTCCCTCACCAGCTGGGAGCTCGAAGGAAAGGAAACCAGGCCTTGGGATGAGGGGCGGAAACCCCCTGACACAAAGGGGGCCCTGAGGCCACTTGTTGCCATCTGGGCACATCCCGGGAGGTGATGAGAAGTCTGTGCTCCCGCCTCACAGTGAAGAGTGGAGTTGCTGGCATGGAGGGTGGCAGGCAGGTGGCAGAGGGGGACAGGTCAAGGGCAGGCTGGGGCCGGACGCCAGGGCAGTGCCTCCAGTGACCCATCCAGGCCCTGTGTGAGCTTTCCAGCGGAGGCCATTGGAGGGAGGTCCTGTCATTCCCACCACACTGGTTGTTAAAGTTGCCGAGAGAGGACTGCTCAATTGTGAGGGTCCTGAGTGTAGGGCAAGTGTGGGGAGATGGGGATTAACTTTCTCCTGAGCACGGACTATGGGTCTGGCCCTGCTGTGGGTGATCTCATTAATTCCACAGAGCTTCCCTACGGGGTAGCCACTACTGTCCCATGTTACAGATGAGAAGACTGGCTCAGAGAGGTGAAGTGGCCAGCCCAAGGCCACCCAGCAGGTCAACGACAAGGCCTGGCCTCTATGGAAACACAAGCCTCCTGGTTGTGGAGGACAGAAGTGGTGGACAGGCGTGACTGCCACACTCCACAGTCACCAACAGGATTCCCTTAACCCCAGGATCCCTGTGATCCTGCACCTATGGAAGAGGAAACAGACCCCAGCTGAGACCTCCTTGAGAGCAGGCCCTGGTCTGCCTGTGTCCTTCCGCATCCTAGACCTCGCACAAGGCCTGGTACAGGGGAGGTGACTAACAGATGCTCACTCAAAGGACGTGGTCCAGCAGGTGCCCTGGTGCTTGGTGGCTGAGGCATCAGAGCCTGACAGACCTGACCTGTGGTCCTGTGTCCTGGCTTTTCCCTGGCACGGTGGCCTCAGGATTCTGAGAGGAGGAAGGCAGGAGCTAAGGCCCTGGGGCCTGGCCTTATGTTACCTCCTTCACATTCTGTCAGTCAAAGCAAGTCGTAAGGTGTAAGGCACACGTTCCACCTCTTGACTATAGGAGCAGCAAAAGAGTCTGGGCATGCTTGCAGACTACCCGCCAGAGGCAGGTGTTCTCATGGCCCACTCATTCCCCTTGTCTCCAGTCCCACGGCTGGAGTTCGATGTTCACCTGCCTCTGGGGGCTGGCCCTGGAGTCAAGTCTAGAAGGAGGACACCCTTCTAGAGGTGTGCACACCCAAAGGCGTGCACACCCAAAGCATTGCAGGACTTTGCTGGTTTCCATTAGCACAAAATCTGGAAAACATAGGTGGGAACGTTTTCTGTGGGTGCTAGTCCATGGAGGCAGAAATATAATTTCATTGTCTGAATTAATTAATCAATTAATTCCATTCATTCATTTATTTTTTAATTTTTAAAAAAAGATTCTAGTTATTTATTTAACAAATAAGCATGGAAAGTGGCAGGCAGAGGGAGAGGGAGAGGGAGAAGCAGGCTCCCCGATGCGGGGCTCGATCCCAGGACCTTGGGATCATGACCTGAGCTGAAGGCAGATGCTTAACCGACTGAGCCACCCAGGCATTCCCTGAATTTACTTATAATACAGGATACATTTACCTGAGGTCCTAGATTCGGTGTTCCAGTTTGGGCAGTGAGAGCTGGTTTTCATTTTTGGCTTAGCTTGTTGGCTGAACCCCAGATTCAATCAGGAACTGTGCTTTATTGATTCTGAAATGCCAGGAATTTCTTGCTTTGAAATAGAGGAAGGGGTGCCTGGGTGGCTCAGTGGATTAAGCCTCTGCCTTCGGCTCAGGTCATGATCCCAGGGTCCTGGGATCGAGCCCTGCATTAGGCTCTTTGCTCAGCAGGGATCCTGCTTCCCCCTCTCTGCCTGCTGCTCTGCCTACTTGTGATCTCCCTCTGTCAAATAAATAAATAAAATCTTTAAAAAAAAATAGACGAAGGAACCCAGAGACTAAGGGAGGGAGGAAAGCTGAGGTGGGTTTACCCGGTGTGACCCACTCACATAGCCCCTAGCCAAGCTCCATACTCCTGACTTCCTCTTACGGAGCCTGTAGGAAACTCCCTTCAGCAAGATGCTGGGAACTATGTTAGCGAGGGGAGTGTCTTTAAACACGATGTGCTGCTTGTTCTCTGGAAGCTAGGGATGCTGGCAGAACACGCTGCCACAGAAACAGGCTCCATGATTTCACTGGAAATGCCGGTGCCCGGGGGAGCAGAGCTCACGAAGCAGCACCTGGCCTTCTGGAACATCAGACATCAGGCGGTGATCAGAAGGATCTAACTTACGGGTATGTTCAGCAGAGGTTAATTGTTCAGAGGCCTTCATCTGTAGAACAGAGGCAACAAAACAGTAAACAGACACTTCCCTTTCGGGCTATGGAAGCCCAACTGGAGCCACTGTGAGAGAGAGCTTCAGTTCTCCCCCCACAAATCTTTCCTGGGCCATTTGCCAGAGAACTGTGCTCTGTGAAGGGAAAATACACAGCCTTTTCAGGGGTGAGCAGACTTTGAGTCTATGTAACGCTAATCTCTGAGGACACAGAAAAGCACTGTGCAGGGGCTCAAGTGGACTGGGCAGTCACTGGTCACTGGAGTTTAGACCCAAGTCCAGGCTCGTGGCACCCAGTGAGACTCTGGACCCGTCCTGGAATTATTCTCTCAGTTTCAGGGCTAACAATAGAAATTTGTAGGTGGGGGCTGGGTGGTTCAGTGAGTTAAAGCCTCTGCCTTTGGCTCAGGTCATGATCTCAGGGTCCTGGGATTGAGCCCCGCATCGAGCTCTCTGCTCAGCAGGGATCCTGCTTCCTCCTCTCTGCCTGCCTCTCTGCCTACTTGTGATCTGTCTGTCAAATAAATAAATAAAATCTTAAAAAAAAAAAGAAATTTATAGGTGGAATTCACACATGACTCTCCAGGCCTAAGGAATAAAGGCCATTCTCATAGAAAAGGGACGAGTGAAAACTCCTGGAATGTCCCCTTCTTACCAATCAATAGCTTGAAACAACGGTTCCACTCCAGGAGAATCACAGAAATTTGTGCGGTCATCAAAGACTCCAAAGTGGCAGGGATGGTGTCTGTCATGTGTCCTTTAACTTGCCGGCATGGTCTGTGCAGAAGGCACAGGGCTCAGAGAGTGACAGGGAGCCATCAGTGCCTTGCTCAGATGAGAATTCCAGTTGTAGCTGCTATTCGAGGTGTGGATTTTATGCATGCGTGTGTGTGTGTGTGTGTGTGTGTGTGTGTGTGCGCAAATGTACATATTTTTTGTTACTTGATGTGAAACTCTCTGAAATTAATTTTTTTCTCTTCCTCTATAGAGAACACCAGAAGCGGTCTTCTTTCTCTTGGCAGAGACACCAGGATAGCTCTCTCCTCTTATCTTGAAACCCGTCGAGTTGCTGGTTCTCAGCTATGATTTAATCCTTGGGGATTTTGCTTGTCCTCCCAAATGACAGGACAGCACCCTTGCCTGCTCCATCAACTACAGCATGTTCCTAGGACTTGGAGAGTGGAAAGTAGCAGGTGCTTCAGACGCACTGATGAGGCACAGATGTGCTGAGAATGGGAGATAAATCCCGTAAGAACATAAATCCTACCCCCTGAGTGAAGTTTCTGGGTGCCCGGCGGCCAGGATTAGTGTTACGATTCTCCATAGAAACGGAATCAGTAGGAGATGCAGACTTACTGTAAGGAACTGGTTTACACAATTATGGAGCTGAGAAGCTCCAAGGTCAGCAGTTGGCAAGCCAGAGATCCAGGAGAGTCAAGGATAATAGTTCCAGTCCAAGTTCGAAGGCCTGAGAAGCAAATGAGTAGACGGTGTAAATTCTAGTCTGAAGGCAGAAGACCAATGTTCTCGCTTGAAGACAATCAGACAGAGAGCACATTCTACCTTACTCAGCCTTTTGTGCTAATCCAGCCTTCAACAAATTAGGTGAGGCCCACCTGCACTGGGGAGGCAGTCTGCTTTGCTCAGTCCAGAGATTCAATTATTAATCTCATCCTTCACAGACACACACCCAGAATAATACAGGACCAAGTCACCTGGCACCCTGTGGCCGAGTCAAGTGGACACATAAAATTAACCATCATATCCCGCAAAGGGAAAGAAAGAAAGTACCGTTGTTGGGCTTCTGTGCGGGGCGGGGGGGGGGGGGGGGGAGGCAATCTCTACCATGATTTGGTGAGCCGCTCTGAGTTTACTGAGTTGCCTGTAAGCTGCCTGCTTCCAGAGCAGGAGAAGGCTTCTGGGTGGTCCAGATGGAAGGGAAGGCAGCTCTTCCAGGAGCTTCGATGACCCCAAAGGGATTCTGGTATCTGCAGCTGATGAGGGTGGTGTTTGATCCCTGATAGAAGAACCATCTAGGAATTGGGAGCAAATCAAGGCTCTCCTTGGTGAGCAATTTTCTTCCGTTTGAGGAAGAGCTCTTGGCTTATTGCTGGGCCTACCTGAGAATGGTCCCTGGGTGGGAGGCCAGGTAATTATTTATTACCAATAAAGTAATTAATGACTGTCATCCACAGTCATCGCTTTTCTCAGAATACTTGAGGTGTATGGGCTCAGGGATCGCTACCTGGGATGTCAGTCAGCATCAGGGTGAAAATATACTCTGTTTCTCTCCCTTTTCCTCCTTCATTTCCTAGAATCAGGCTCCTGTTTCGTCCACTCCAGAGATTCTGTGCCAAGTTCACCAGTGATCTCTTTACTGCCAATGCAATGGGAATTAAAAAAATTTCTTTTGAAATAGGAAAAGTTTCAAGCATACATGAAAGTTGAGAAAACAGTACAATGAACTTCATCACAGAACTTCAACATGTACTGACTTCTTACCCATTTGGTTCAGTGGACACTTCTTAACCCATATGGGAGGGAAGCACTCATGGTCTCAGATCCTGTCGGCCCCTTCTTCCTTGATGCTTTCCTGGAGGCGACATTCTTTTCTAATTTTCCTCTGTCCTCTCTGCTGCCTGGTGGCAGGCTCCCCTCAGGGGCTCCTTCCTCTCCTGTCCCTTAAATGCTGGTGTTTCCCGAGGTTCTGTCTTAGACTCTCCTCCTTTCACTTTCCACACTCTGCCTGGGTAAACACACGGTCTCTCGCGGCCTCGCATATCTTTCCAGGGCTGGGGAGACCCAAATTTCAATGAGGTCCGCATCTCTGCCTTCATCCCAGATCCCTGTCCAAGGCTGAGACCCCTACATCCCATCCAGGAGTCTCCTAGACACCCCTCCCCAACTGCCCCACGGATGTCTCCCATTCAACATGTACCAAATGGAGTCCATCCTCCTGCCCCAGCCTGCGGTTGCCTGGATTCCTGGATATCCACTCAACACACACTGGATGTGTAAGAAAAAGTGTAAGATTTGGAATCAGCAAAGAAATCGCTGCTATAATAAAAAAAAAAAAGGACAATAACAAGTGTTGACAAGACTGTGGGGGAATTGGAGCCCTCATCCATTGCTGATGGGAGTGTAAGATGCCCCCCAAGAATCAGGCCTAAGCCCATTGAGGATGTTAAAGTGGCCTGTTGAGGAGGAATAGGTATTAAAGTGTAGGTGTTTGGGGGCATCTGGGTGGCTCAGTCAGTGAAGTGTCTGCTTTGGCTCAGGTCATTGGGTCTCAAGGTCCTGGGATCGAGCCTTGCATCGGGCTCAACAGGGAGTCTGCTTCTCCCTCTGCCCTTTCCCTCCTTGTGTGTGCCGGCAGGCACGCTCTCTCTCTCTCTCTCTCAAATAAATAAATAAAATAAAATAAAAAAATAAAGTGTAGATTCTTTGATGGATGAGGAGGTAGAGTGGCCTGACTTGGGGAAGGGGGTGGGTGTGTGTACAAAGGTCAGGGAGCTGGCAAGCTGGATCAAAGGGCCTCTGAGGGATGGGTTACAGGGGTCCCTGGAGAAATGGCATAAACACCCCTCAGCCTAGGCAGGCTTTGGGAGCTCCTAGCCAAGCATGGTGTAGGGGCCTGGGGCCACCAATGCCTGCCCGGCCGGGGCTGGGAGCAGCTACAGTGGTAACCAGTGTATCTTCCTCTCAGGATGGCCTGAGCCTCCTGGGTCTGTGACTGGCCCCAGGGAGGAGGGCAGCCTCCCGGTAAATGACTAATAAGAGTAGAGGTTCTGCCAACCCTGGCAGTGAGAGGAGGGGACTCCAACTACATTTCATTTGATTTATCAGAGTAAAGAAATGCACATTTCTCATGCCCTGAGTACTGTGACGTACTTCCCATGCAGAATTACAAATGGATAATTGTGAGGTATAAAGGGGATGGCGATAAAGAAAGAGGGCAGATTCCCTATTTACTTAGCAGGTAGAGTGGGCATGTCGTAGTGCTGGATTGGAAGTGAGGGCTGGAGATTGGTGCAAAAATAAAAACAAAAACAAAACCCCAAAACAAAACGAAACTGTGAACATTTCCAGGTTTCTGAGAACTGGGTCACTCGGGGTTCATTCCCCACCCCTTTCCTCTAGATGGCCCATCCTGGCTGGGACAAAGACTACCAAAGGTACCGCCCCAGTGCCACCCGGTCCCCCGTGGCCTACTGTGGAACCACACGCACCGTGTCCTTGTCCCCCACCATGTGGTAAGTTGTCTCCACGCCGTTGCGGGCAGGCAGACAGCAGTTGTTAAGGGAGGTGATCACTTGGCGACGGGAGTAAAATCGAGACCTGTCCCGGGATCAGCCATCAGGGGCTCCAGGGAGGCCTCGGCCGGGCTTCTAGAGGGTCTCCAAGACCGGCCTTGAGGTGGTGCCCTCCCTACCTGCCCACCCCAGGCAGGGTCCGCGCCCACGCATCCCAGGTTTCCTTCTCTCACCCCCGCCCAGCGTGTCTTGCCCAATGGCCTGAGGGCCCTGTGGCCTGGCAGCAGGGGACTCAGGGATGGTGCTGCCTGGGGCCAGGGCTCACTGATCGCCCTGGGGCAGGATCCCTGGTTGGAAAGTTCCAGCCAGGTTCGGGGCCCTTGGACTCAGTCTGGGCATCTTTGGACCTGAGTCTCGGATATGGGCTCGGACGAAGGCTGACCTGGGCTTGGCCCTGGGCTGGAACGGGAACCTCCCCTTGCAGAGAGCCCCCCAACCTGCCCCACCCCTCCTGGCCTCCTCAGCAGACGCACAGACCCTTCGGTAGTGCGCTGTGTCAGTGCCTGTGGAGTGTTAGGCAGAGGGTCCTTTCACTGGCGTCCGGGCTTGACCTGGGAGGGAGAAGGACGGATGGAGGTGCCAGGTGCTGGGGAGGGGCCGGGACATGGCTGCAGCTGGGAAGGACCAGGCTGGGAATGAAGTCTGCTTCTGAGAGTTCATTATCCTGCCTTTTCCGGCCCCAGCCCTGGACCAGAGGCCTTGGCCCTCACCTGCCTCACTGGGCCCTCTTCCCATGCAGTGGAGAACTGGTCTGTGGGGCCTAGGCCAGCAGCTCAGCCCTGGGCTGGAGGCTTCCCCCCAGCCCAGCCTGCACAATCTCTAGTCGTTGCTGGGAGGGCTTTACAAGTGCGGAAACTGAGGTGATTGGCGCGGGGCCGGAGCCCAGGTCAGCCTGCTCCCCAGCCTAAGTTGCTTAACCCAGCAGCCACAGCCGGGTCCTCATCTGCCCTCTCTCAGCCCTTGACTCTGGGCATTACAGGCCTGGCACCGAAGGTCCCTGGTTTCTTCTTACAGCGTGGGGCCAGCCTTCTCAGCTTTCTTTGTGCATTTCTTGTCCTACCTTTTAAAAGTCTCCAGAGCTTTGAACTGGGCCCACTTCTCTTCCATTGGGACTCTGTCACTGGGACAGCTTTCACCTCCCGCATGTGGAGCTGACTCCCAGAGAGCCCCCCAACCTGCCCCACTCCTCCTGACCTCCCGGGCGTCTGTCCCTGGAGATTCCACGTCTCTGAGACGGCCCCGTCACTGGTCTGGCCTGTCAGGATGTGTGAGTTACAGACCGGGTGTGTGGGTCAGAGGGAGAACTGAAAGGAGGAAGGTTTCCACGCACAACACTCCTTTCACCTCAGTGTGGCCTTTCTCTTCTGCAGGGCCCCGACTCTGAGAACTAGTATGGCAGCAAGCTCTGTGTGGGGCCAGGAAGAACCCTCACAATGTGTGTGTGTGTATGTGTGTGTGTGTGAGAGAGAGAGAGAGAGAGAGAGAGAGGGGAGAGAGGTTTCTGGGAGCAGAAAACCCTGGTGCTGTTGGGAGTGGGCCGAGGAGGCTGTCTTGGGGCCAACTGCTCACAAAACTATTTGGAAGTCATCAGTACTTTCTGTGATGGTTTCTCTCTTAACAACTCAGCCAAGCTACTTTAAAAGGAACCCTTTAAAGAAGGTTAGTGTCCATAATGGGTCTCAAAGGCCATAAAGGGGTGGGAGTGCTCCTTGGGAGCTGGCTTTGGTGGCTTTTAGTGGGGGCAACAAGTGGAGTTTCCCCCACTATCGTGGGGCTATCGTGGCCCCTACAGTGGTGTCTTCACAGGACCCATCTCTGACCAAGGTAGAGCTTTGGCCCTGGCGGTGCCTTGGTGTTCTTCCCCAGTCTGCCTCCCTCCCTCAGGACCTCAGATTCTGCCTGGTCCCGGTTTTTTGCCAGATACCTGCCATACCCCTTGGTCAAGCTTTTATGCAAATTGGGTTATTTTCATTCAAGGACTTCCAGAAAGGGCTTACCTTGTACCCACACCACATGAGACCCCAGGCTGTCTGTACTCCATGGCCACTTTCTCCCAGAAGCCTTCCTGAATCCCCCCACCAAGAATTCCCTTTTCACTGTCCTCTCAAAGCCATGCCTCTAGTTGTGTCCTTGGGCCTCATCCCACACCACCTTTTATTCTCATGAGACTGAGACTTCTTTACCCCTGTGACTTCAATGCCCAACACCGAGCAAGACAAAGTGGATGCTAAGGAAAAGTCTGTTGTGTGTGTAAATGAATGAGGGACCTCAGGATTGTTCTGGAAGCCTTGGCTGGGCTGTTCTGGACATTGAATGGGGATTAGCAGATGTTAGGTTCTACCCTCATGAGTTTCCTGGGACTCTCTGATCAGAGGCCTGGTTTTCTCAAGAAGCATGGCTTCTGGGGGTGCCTGGGTGGCTCAGCCAGTTAAGTGTCTGTGTTTGGCTCAGGTCATGATCTCAGGGTCCTGGAATTGAGCCCCACATTGGGCTCCCTGCTCAGCAAGGATGCTCTTCTCTTTCTCCCTCTCTCCCTCTGCCTGCTGCTGCCCCTGCTCATGCACTTGCGCTCTCTCTCTCTCTCTCTCTCTCTCTCGCTGTCAAATAAATAAAATCTTTAAAAAAAAAAAAAGAAAGAAAGAAACATGACCTCTGGGGGCACCTTGGTGGCTCAGCGGGTTAAAGCCTCTACCTTCAGTTCAGGTCATGATCCCAGGGTCCTGGGATCGAGCCCCGTATAGGGCTCTCTGCTTAGTGGGGAGCCTGCTTCCTCCTCTCTCTCTGCCTGCCTCTCTGCCTACTTGTGATCTCTGTCTGTCAAATAAATAAATAAATATATCTTAAAAAAAAAAAAAAGAAAGAAAGAAACATGACCTCTGGTTGAGCTTTAGGAATGAACCCTCGGCTAACAACTGTCACCCAGAATTACCCTGGGCCAGCTGGGTCCCTGTTCCTCTTTCCTTTTTAGGCTTCAACTCTAGCCAATCCAGGACTCAGCCTACTGAGGTTTGGAACCTGTTCCTCTGCTTTCATGGAGCCCAACCTGTCAACCTGTGAAATGATAGAAAATATTGGTCTCTGTCCCTGGTTCCTGGCACAGAGTTCCTAAAACTCTTCCTAGGTGATAGGAACCTCCTAGGTGATAAGAATTTCTTTTGCTGTCACATGGCAACTCTTGGTGGTCTCCTGGATAGCTTCAGGATGGGTGCTGGGCACTAGAAAGACCAAGCCATGGTTAGAAGCTTGGAACTTTCAGCCCCACCCCTATCCTCTGGGAAGCGGACAGGGGCTGGATACGGGGTTAATAATGGGTCATGTCTACATGATGAAGCCTTCCAAAACCCCCACTCCCCAAAATATGGGGTGTGAAGAACTTCTGGGTTGCTGGAGGTACTGAGAGGATGGCGTGCCTGGTGAGGGCTTCTTCCCCCATGCCTTACTCCATACATCTCTTCCCCCTTCCCCCATGCCTTACTCCATACATCTCTTCCATCTTCCCCCATGCCTTACTCCATACATCTCTTCCATCTGGATGTTCATCCGCATCCTTTATCCTTTAATGGTAAACCAGTACACCTAAGTGTGTGTTACCCTGAGTTCTATGCGACATTCTAGCAAATTATGGAACCCAGGTAGGGGGTTGTGGAAATCCCAACTTACAGTCCACAGTCAGAAGTATAAGTAACAACATGGGACTTGCCATTGGCATCTGAAATGTGGGCGTGGGGACAGTGTTATGGGACTGAGCCCTCAAAACCTGGAGGGTCCGGAACCAGGTAGATGATGTCAGAAGTGAGTCAAATGGCAGGGCCCCCAGCTGGTGTCAGATGATTGTTCCACATGTGGTGTCAGAAGGGAAGTGCCGTGGGAGCGTGAGAGTGAAGGAGAAACACGGGTTTGTCTGGCCCACATCTTCATGATGGGGTCCCCTCCCCAATCTTCTAGCTTCCATCACCCCTTCCCATCTTATGGTGTCTACTCGTAGGAGCTGGGATTTCTCAGAGTCCTGCATGCCCAATTTTAAATGTTCATGCTGTATGTGAGCACACGTGCGTGTGTGTGCACATGTGTACACACACACTCAAGGAGAGCCCAAGAGAAACACTGCTGAGCCAGAGGGAAAAGTTTTATTAGATTCCAGCAAGACTATATGGTACGTGTTTCATGCAGATTAAATATGTGTCTTCGCCGCCCCTGGGAGGGAGCACTTCCACGGCCAGCTCCTTCCTTGGCATGTCAAGGGATGAGTGTCAAGGGGAACTCTCAATATATTCCGCGTGGGGGACGGTTGGGATCATGACTGGGGGTGGAGGTGAGACAGTGGGCAGCTGGGGGCCCCTGGGACCTTGAGTCTTCAGGGGCTCGGGGACCACAGGACCTTGGTCTTTGGCTGGTGGTGGCATCAGAAGGTCTTGGTCTTTCAGAGGCACCGGAATTACAGGAACTTGACTCTTCACAGGCTCAGGGACCCCAGGACCTTGATTCTTTGGAGGCTCTGGGACCACGGGGCCTTGATCCTTGACTGGTGCTGGGATCACAGGACCTTGATTCTTTGTCTGTCCTGCAAGCACAGGCTCGAGATCCTTCGGAAGCTCTGGGACTGCTCTGCCTTTATCCTCGACTGGCTCCAGCAATACTAGAGCTTGGTTCTTCACAGGCTCAGAGGGCATGGGACCTTCATTCTTTACAGGTGCTCTGACTGTAGCGCTCTGACCCTTCAGCTGCTCTGAAACTGTAGGACCTTGATCCTTGACAGGTGCTGGGACCGTGGGACCTTGAGCCACAGGCTCAGGAACCACTGGGCTTTGCTCCTTGACAGGTGCCAGTACCATGGGACTTTGCTCCTTAACTGTTCCTGGAACCATAGGACTTTGATTCTTTGGAGGCAGGGGGACCAAGGAACCTTGGTCCTTCACTGGCACTGAGATCACAGAACCTTCATTCTTTAAAGGCTCAGGGGCCACGTGATCTTGATCCTTAACTGGTGTGGAGACCATGGGACCCACATCCTTCAGAGGTGCCAAGACCACAGGAGCTTGACCCTTCAGAGGCTCTGGGGCCGTGGGGCCTTGATCCTTCAGACGCTCTTGGATCACAGGACCTTGATCTTTCAGAGGCCCTGGGCCCGCAGGACTTTGATCCTTGTCTGGCTCTGTGGCTATAGGACCTCGATTCTTACGTGAATCACTGTCGAGTTCAACCTGGCTCCTGCAGGGGAGAGAGAGGTAGTCACTGTGAGGGCCCAAGCTCAGGCCAAGGAGTGGGCAGAGCACAGATTGCCTGATAAGTCTTGGCCTAGTGGAGGCTGGGCAGGGCAGCTCTTGCTGGAGAGCCGAGAGGAAAATCTGATTTGCATGTTCTTAGAACAGAACATGGGAAGGAGTGAGGGGTAGGCTCTGCAATCAGTCATTCAATGTGCTTGCCAATTGATTATAACCTGCACGTGGCACGGAGGGTGGTCCCAGGTGACGAGGGCGGTACCAGAGCTGGACTCAGAGTCCTCCTGTGGGCTAGGCATCGCAGCAGCCTGTCCACCCCACTCTCCACCCAGGCTGCTCCTCCTGCCTCCGTGGTAGCTGGGCCCTCCTGCAAGCCTGTCCGCTCAGATGGCCCCACAGGCCAGCGCACTGTCTTCTCAGGGCCTTCCAAGGCTCTGTTCCCTCCCCAGATCCCTTGCTAAGGGCTAACTGTGGAGAGGAACAATAAAGAGGGCAGGGGATTGTTCCTCTGAGCACTGTCCCTGCCAGGGGGAAAGTATTTTATCATGAACATTGTTTAGAATCGCCTGCACAAGGTGATAATAAAAAGCAGACTGGCTTTCGATCGGTTTTATCAGTGCATTTAAATTCTCTATCTACGATGTGCCTCATTGTTGCCCATGCCATTGCCATTGCGCCCACTTTGGGCAGGTGACTGGCTGGGGCTCCCCACTGAGGCAGTGAGGAGGCCCTGCTCCCCTTGCTCTGTCCCTGCTTCTGGCTCCCTCCACCGTCCCTGGGCCCTGGCCCTCACTTACGCCAAGGCTCTGGGGCTGATTTCCCTGCAGCTGAGTCCAAGCCTCTCACCAGGATTCACTGCGGACCCCTGCCTCATCCCCTGGCCTGTCCACAGAGAATAGGTGACATCACTGGCACTGAGCGCAAACCTTGCCGCACTGAGAGCCCACTCGTCTAGCTGAGAATACACACTCGTTCCTGCAGGCCAGGCTGAAATTCGCCACTCAGGAACGGCCACTCAGCCGGTGTCACCGACCCTCGTACTCCTCCAGCACAGTCCACTTTCCAGACTGCTTCTTCTCAGAGCTCATTTCAGCACCCCAGCCACCCCATGAAGCCACATGGGGGTTACCCCCCTCACTTTTCAGATGAAGAAACTGAGGTCCCCAGGGAGGAAGCGGGGTGGAAAGTGAGGGACCTGCATGGACTCTAGAGTCTGGGTCTTTCCACTCCCGGGGCCTGCGCTCTGTCCCCCTGCGCTGCTCAGTACAGGGTAACTATTATTACTCTCTTATACTTTGTGAGCAATCAAGTCTTACGCTTAAAACCATTTCAGCATTTTAACAGTTCCTATTAGCTTTTAGGACTATGTCTTTCTTATGTGCTGATTAAAGCTGGCCCAATAAGACCCCTGCTTGCTCACATTTTCATAGCTGCTTATGGTTTCCTCTCTCTGGGCCCCAAGCTTGTCATCTATGTCATTGGATAGAAGGATATTTACTGCGAAACGTACGATTAGAGATCATTAGCCCCTTGTCCCGGGATGTTACCATGCAATATTACAATTATTTTTCTATTGACTTAGAAGTGAAGTTACACATATTTGGACCATTTTTGCTCTGACATGTCACCCCGATCCAGAAGCTTCTTACTGTGTTTAGCATCTCGAGCTACCTGGGGACCTGCCTCTCTCATCAGAGTACACAGCGGCAGTGGCATAGGCGGGCTCTCCGTCATCCCTCTGGATGGCTCTGAGCATCGCAGCGGACCGACAGGGGCCAGCGTGGCTCCCTGACTCAGCACGACCCAGAGCCAGATGGACAGAGCTGGCTGTCATCAATGGGACCTTAGTGTGGACAGAGAGAGACAGGCAAGGCCACAACAAGTGCACAGAATCCAAGGATGGTGTTAAAAGACGTCTAATACTTGCTGGCTGGTCAGAGAGGAGCTAAAAGCCGCCCAATTCAGAATTGAAGCAAGCAGGAAATTGATTAGATGAATCCTATCAGGGAGTGAACACCCTGGGTGGGGTCATCCTGAAGGGGTGACAGAGCTGAGGTAGGAGACACAAAAGGGGTCAGAGCTTAACTTGATCTTGGGGGTTTGCACTGCAAGACCTACCTCACTGTCAAGGACACGGACTCAGCGTCCCTGGCTGGCATGGAGATGAAACCGGGGACAGCCCCACAGCGTGGGCAAAATGCACTTCCCTGGATGTTGGAGGCTGTGGCTCCCGTGCCATGCCCCACATGTCTGTTCAATGGGCCTCTCGGCCACCTGGGGGTAACCCTGAATTTGCTTGGATGAATAACTCTAGATTGCTTTCGCTCGTGAACCTGTTTCCTTAGTAAGTGTCCTTTCTTACTCATGGGAAGATTTAGAATGAAGATTAGAAATGATAAAATCAGGGACGCCTGGGTGGCTCAGTTGGTTAAGCTGCTGCCTTCGGCTCAGGTCATGATCCCAGCGTCCTGGGATCGAGTCCCACATCGGGCTCCTTGCTCGGCAGGGAGCCTGCTTCTCCCTCTGCCTCTGCCTCTGCCTGCCACTCTCTGCCTATGCTCACTCTCTCTCTGACAAATAAATAAAAATAAAAAAAAAAGAGAGAAAGTAAAACACTTCCAATATCTTGAATTTAGATTAGCACCATCCTTTAAAAAAAAAAGATAAAATCAAATCTATAATATTACCCTTTTTTGGTATTAAGTTAAGGAAAATCTGTGTAGATTTATTTTGAAAATACTTCTGATGTTTAAAATAATTTGGCGTATCAGAATGTCTAACAGATGAGCTTTGTGATTACAATATAAAATGCATAATGGAATAATTAATTCAAATTTGTGATTTTTAAGTTGAAATGTATTGGACAATTTTATAAATTTTGAAAACAACAATGGAACTTTTATGATAACCTAATAATTATATTTTTAACCTTAGTTTATTGTAAATTCTTAATAATTTAAATTATTTAGCGAACTGAATTACTTAGGTCTTAAAATCCTCCTTAAAGGAGATTGTTGAATTTTATTAGATTTTAAAGTGTTACTTTTATAAATTAAACATTCATTTTTTAAAACCAAAGCAGCTTTGGGGCATCTGGCTGGCTCAGTTGGTGGTGTGTGTGAGACTCTTGATCTCAGGGTTGTGAGTTCGAGCGTCCCACTGGGTGTAGAGATTACTTAAAATAAAATCTTAAAAACAAACCAAAAAACACACACAAAAAACCCAAAGCAGCCTCAGCTGGTTTTCCTATGAACAGATCCACCCTCAAAGGCAGCATAAAACTCACATTGACCCTGACTGGCCATCACTTGGTTCCACGGTGCCCTGCCAGTCTCCCCATCTGTAAAAACGCCCCATCATGCCCAGTAAGGCTGGCGGAAGCCACACGCACAGTGCCTTCTGTGTGAGTGAGACAAAGCCGAGCCCTCCAGGTGGAAGCCGGGTGCTGAGTGGAAATAGGCTGCATTCAGCCCTGCTCAGGCCACGGGCCAGCTGTCCTTGGGCATGGCCTAACCCGCACAACCACATCTGCGGCCCCCAGCCAGCTGCAGATCGTCTCCTCCCTGCCTGTGTACCCTCTCATAAACTAGAATAACCCTTTGGGTTTATCTTGGCTTCTGTGCTGTGTATTGCTGGTCAGATCTTGGGCCATTACTCAACTACTATAGACCTCGGTTTCCCCCGCTATGAAATGGGGAGAATACAAATGCAGGAACCGTTACACCAGAGGATCCGGATGATCCTGTTGGACAGGGATGTGAAATCATGATTCTTGACATTTGTAGATTACATCACACGGTGACCTCCATTCCCATTAGGTGCAGTAACAGCTTCCCAGACGCTCACATACTCCTTACTGCAGCCCACCCCAGACCCTCACTGCAGCCCCGGACGAAGGCAGGGAGAGAGGAGGCCAGCGCTGCACACTCACCCTAGGCTGCTGCCCTCTGGCCAGCCCCTGCTTCTTTATCCACCCCCAGTACTTTATTGCTTTGCTCCTGCCACCTGGACGGCCCCCTTTCACCCACTTTGCTCTGCCTATCCTTGGCGGTTCCGCTTGCTCAGACCCCATCTCCTCACAAGGTCCTGGTGGCATCTTCCCAAATGAGCTTTCCCTCACTGTACCACTTTACAGTCTCTCCCACACTCACACGTGTCTCCATTAATTTAACCGCCCGGCTCCGCCCCGGTTTGACCGTGAGCTCATCCTCTCATCCTCTCCCCGGCCTGCGACCCCAGGGCCCAGCACAGTGCCGGCAACAAAGAAGATCAAATGGAAAGAGTTACAGACCATTGTTACTGAGACCTGCTTCATCATCTATCCCATGGCCCCAGGCAGAACCCCAGGATCCTCCCTTCTGTCTCCCTCTTCCTTAAAATCTTCACACAATCCATCAGGAACCACCTGTTCCAGCTCCTAACATTTCTCTCTGGAATATTCCCATGTCTTTCCCTTCCTCCCTGCCCCACCTCAAGCTGTGCCATCATCTCTGTGGACCCCTAACTGGTAGCCTCTTCTATCCAATCCATTCTTCAAACAGAAATCAGAATGACCTTTCAAAAAAGCACCCTCTTCCTTCCCTGCTTACAACTCTGCATGGCTTCTTGCACTCAGAATAAAGCCTGTTGCATGGTCCCACCTAGCTGACCAGCCTGCTCCCACTGCCTTCCTGGCTCTATGTCCCCTCCAGCCTCTCAGGACTTTGCTCTCCTCCTCAGTATGCCCTGCTCCTTTCCATTTCTGGCTTTGCTCATGCTGTTGTCTCCTCCTGGAACATTCTCTTGCTCCCTCTTGCCTTGGTTAATGTGTACTCATTTTCTATCTCTCAGCTCAATGGAGCACTTTCCCAGGGAAGCCTTCCCTGACCCCACTGATGGGACCCAGTCACCTGCTGCATGCTCTCCTAGTCCCTGACCCTCCCCTACCCCTTAACATAGCTCATTACTTGCATTCTTCTGGATTAATGTTTCCCCTACAGGCCTGAAGCATTCAGAGGGCAGGACCAGGCTGCCTTTGCCTATCACTGTATTGTCTGGACCTAAAACAAAGGGAAGGACCCAAGTAAATACTTGTTGAATGAATGAATAAATAAGACCTTTCTGTGCCAGGCTTTGTCCTATTGGCAAAATTTAATGTTCCAAGTTCACATGAGACATCCTAAGTCTTAGGAACTTAATTTTCTGCCCTTCCTCCTGTTACCATGGAGACAGGAAATGCCTCCGGGGTACACACACACTGGCTTTGGATGCATGCTTTTTTTTTTTTTTTAAGGTTTTATTTATTTATTTGACAGAGAGAGAGAGAGAGATCACAAGTAGGCAGAGAGGCAGGCAGAGAGAGAGGGGGATGCAGACTCCCCGCTGGGCAGAGAGCCGGACATGGGGCTCGATCCCAGGACCCTGAGATCATGACCCGAGCCGAAGGCAGTGGCTCAACCCACTGAGCCACCCAGGCGCCCCTGGATGCATGCTTTATCAGACTCTGGAAGCAAGATTATTGAGCCCTGCCCAAGACTATTTGGAGAAAGGGCCTCCTTCCCTCCAGCTGGTTCCTACCCTTGCACACAATTCTAATTCCATCATCCACCCCTGTGGTTGTTTTCTTTTTCCCCTTAGACTATCTCCTGATGCACCATCAAAACAGTCCAGAGCTGGGGTGGTGGTCCTGTAGGAGCGCCCTGTTCAGAAATCATGGACCTACGGCCCCCCTCCACGAGTCCCCTGCCTCCACAACTTGGAAAAGCCGTGGGGAAGAAAGAAACACCTATTGCCTGAGCAGGAACCATGTGCCAGGCTCGGGGCCAGGTGCTTTAACAAAGATCTTTTCTTAGAATATAAAGAGCAGGGGCGCCTGGGTGGCTCAGTGGGTTAAGCCTCTGCCTTCGGCTCAGGTCATGATCTCAGGGTTCTGGGATCAAGCCCCGCACCGGGCTCTCTGCTCAGCAGGGAGCCTACTTCCTCCTCTCTCTGCCTGCCTCTATGCTTACTTGTGATCTCTGTCAAATAAATAAATAAAATCTTAAGAAAAAAAAAAAGAATGTAAAGAGCAGCCTGTTGGGGGAGAAGGTGCACGGGCTGGGCTAGGGGCCAGAAGAGCTGGGCTTGAATGCCGACCCAACACCTTTCTAGCCTGTGCGATGTCATGATGGGCATGCCAGTCTCTGTACCTCAGTCCCCATCACCTATACAATGGGGATTGCAGTGCTCACCGTTTAGGGAGGATTAGTGCCTGTGAACACTCATGGCATGATCCCTGGAATACAGGTGATGGTTAGCAGATGTTAGTTCCAAAGAGGGACTGAGTGATCTAGTCCGGTTGTGTTACTCTGCAGATAGGAGACTGACCCAGAGTGGGCAAGTGATTCTCCAATAATCACACAGCCAGTGGATAGCAGGTACAGGGTGAAAACGCGGGCCTCTCAGCGTCTTAGTGGTTGGGTGGGAGGGATGGAGCAAACTCACTTGAAGCAAAGATATGCAGCAGGGGCTGAGTCAGGACCCAGGCCGACTGCCCCTCAGGGGCTCTGGCGGGAGGTTGAGGAGACAGTGGACTGGCTTTACTCTCCGCCTGTCTGTTTCCATGGGCCTTACACAGGAGCTTTTCCCAGACATAAGCCAGGCTTCCGTGGCGGTATAGGAAATGCTGCTACTAGAGGGCGAGTGCCAAGAAACCATCTCTGAAAGGCTCACTATTCTTATGAAGACTCTGCAGGAGACAAGGCATTCTGAAGACCAGAGCCCCCACTCCTGACTCTCTTCCCTGCAGACTCCATGGAAGCCTCTGTTTTAGCAATGACCATGGTTTTTGGTAGTGACCTGCCTCTCCTGCGGGCCCATGGACTCTTTTGCTCGTCTTCCCATCACAGAGTCTGGGGGCTGACTCGGAAGTGCCTGCAGGTGCTGGTGTGTAGCTTTTTCTCTCTAGCCTATTTTTTCCTTCTTTTATCCATTCATTGGACAAAGTCAGCTGAGGCCCCCCACTCTGGGTTTGGCACTGTGCTGGGGGCACAAGAGTAAATGGCCCCGGGGCCTGAAAGGAGCCCCCGTGCAGAGCCGGGGACAGACCTGTAAACACACCGTGCACGCTGTAAAGCCAGGACCCCAGCAGCCCCGGCCCGAAGCCTTCATCAGCCTGTGTCTCTTAACCAGAGAGGCGCAAAGGTCCCTTTGCTAGGGAAGTCCTCCCTCCCTGCTCTATGAAAGCACAACCCCTCCTGAGCCAAATCAAAGGTGGCCAGGGTTGGAAGGACAGACCCGAGTCATCGAACCCGGTTTCTGTGGGCTCCAGTCCCTCCCATTCCTGCCCCGTCCCGGTCCCTGGGGCGTTGCCCTTTCAGAGGTGGCCATGCTGCCTGCTCCCGGCCAGATATCCTACGCGGATATCTGAAAGCAGGAGCAGTTGTGTCCCCCTTCCTGGATTCTCTGGGCAGCAGACACCTGACCACAGCTCAGGTGTTTGGTTTCCAGAGTCCTCGCTGTCCTGACTGCTCTCCTCACAGCACATCTAGGTTGGCTCCCCGCCCCTTGGCCAGTGTGACCCCCAGAGCTGACAGTGAGGTCTGCAGGCAGCACACAGCGCCTCTGGAGTTGGCAGCTCTGTCCCTAGAGCTCTGGGCTTCCTCTCAGCCATGTCGTCGCTGCTGCCCAGCACCCCTCCCCAGCCGTCTGTAAGCCCCTCTCCTCCTCAGCAAGTGAGATTTAGTTCCAGACCCCCTTCCTCCGTGAAACCCTCCACCTGCAGGGGTCAGTCCCTCTCCTGTGTTCCCACAGAGCTCTCCAGATGGGGGCAAGACCGCGGTCTGCCTCACCTATCCCTCCCTCCCCCTCTCCTCCCCTCCTTCCTTCCATGAACATTTAGCAAGTGCCTACTACGTGCCGAGTCACCGAACAGAGTGGAGAAGCAGAGAGCTCTGGCA